>OOFC01006628.1:1450-14791 GCA_900323345.1 Pseudochromis fuscus
GGGTCCTCCCCCTCATCCAGGTGTATCAGTACCTGGAGACGACGAGGAGCTGGGACGTGTTGGGAGGAGACATCCAGAAGAACTCAGCCGACCTGAGACAGAAGATCAAGGAGGGTGAGGACACACCAAGAAGATGGAGACAGGAAGAGGTTTACACTGGATGTTTACTGTGTGTGTGTGTGTGTGTGTGTGTGTGTGTGCAGGCCTGGTCAGCATCACTTCATTCAGAGGTGGAGACTTCAGTTACAGCATGTGGATGAAGAGAGAACCCAGCACCTGGTGGGTGAACAACACACACTGACAAGTGTTTGGTTTAACCCAGAACTAAATATTGGACCAACTACATGTTGGTTAACTGGACCCAGTAAGATGGACTTTGACAGAATAGAATGGGTTAAAACAACCCATCCAAAAATACAGTAGATTACATTTGATAGAATTATTCATGTCGTTACAAACTGTGGATCAGAATTCGTTCTAATTTGTTTCTTCCAACAAATTAAATAAAATAATCATTTAACACTTTAAATCCATATCTGTCACAATCATCCCTCCTCAGTGTAAAAGTGTAATTACTCAGTAGACCTGTGTGTGAAGAGTGTATTGTTTTGTCTCCTCCTGGTGGTCGTCCTGAGAATAACCTGTGATGTTTCCTCCAGGCTCACAGCTCTGGCTGTGAAGACTCTGTCTGAGGCCGACCCCGTGGTCTCTGTGGACCACCAGGCCCTCTCAAGCTCTGTGTCCTGGTTGATCCGAAAGACTCAGCAGCAGGACGGATCCTTCTCAGACAGATCCTCCTTCAAACCCAACAGAGTCATGGTCAGCTCCTCCTTCACATCTTCCTCCTCCTCCTAATCCTCCTCCCCCTCCTCATCATCTTCATCCTTCCCTTCATCCTCCTCTTCCTGTGCTGTGGTGATGACACGTTTATGTGACATGCTGTGTTCTGATTGGCTGCAGGCTGTGGGGGCGGATGCGGTGGAGCAGTCGGTATGTCTGACGTCCTTCGTGCTGATCGCGTTACACCGAGCGACGAGCATCAAAGATCCAATCCTGCAGCTCCGAGTGAGACCACGCCCCCTCCCTTCATCTCTTCAATGTGCAAATCTTTGAAGTCCAAAAGTCCAAGTCCAAAAATGTCTCTTTGATCCTGTTAGATCACGTCGCTGGTCGCTAACTGTGTTAAAAAACATTACAGCCTTTGTATTTTTATAATTATGTTCAATCACATTTACTTCCTGGTTAAAAGATTAAAAAAATCAACTTGGCCAGAGCAAATTCAACCAATAGGATCCTTCCATCCACCTGTCAATCAACCTGCTGTCAGCAGCACAGCTCAGATTAACACCAGAGTACAGCGTAGCAGAGCAGCAGCTGTGGTAGTGATCAGTAGTTAGTTGGAATAGTTATGTTAGTATTTAGTGCTAATGTTAGCTAGTGATGTTAGCTAGCTAGCTATGGTGTTGTGTTGTGTTTCAATGGTCCAATCAAATTGCTCCAAATGTTTTGTCCCGCCCACATATCCTGTTTTTGATGGAAATGCATCACATTCATAAACTGTTGATAGACGGACGAAGCCAACGTGACGTCACCCGTTGGTCTGTGGATCCTGATCCAGGAGTTTGGTATCTGAATGTGGCCATGTTGGTTTCTTGGAGCCAGAAGTGACCATATTTGGATATGAAGGGAGGAGCCAGGAGGCGGGTCTGACTCTTGAACCCGAGGACATTGTCCAACCTGAATGAGACTGGAGTTCACTGATGAATGAGCCTCCACACCACCAGTAAATCATTGGAGAGCAGTCCAGTCAATCAAACTAACCCCGCCTCTAACTCCTCCCCTTCTCTCAGCCCAATACCTACTTAATGATGGAATGATTTTCAGATGGACCACATCTGTGATCACAACATCTAGTGTCCATCAGGACTGTTGGCTACGTCCATCTTCAATCTACAGTGTATGTTCATGATCCAGAAGATAGATCTTCTGGTAATGATGGACTGTGCATGTGGACTGCACCATGAGAGGAGAAGAGCCGACATGAGGCAGCTTCACACAGAATAATGAACACATAGAAAACCTGGAGTCACTTAAATACACAACTTTCCACTGAAGTGTTTTCTCTCTTGTTTTGTTTCTTCTCAGTTTCACGATGACAGCATGACATCTGCAGCAAACTACATTTCCCAGCATGCCCCGCGTGTAAAGAGTGTGTATGTGCGTGCGATGGCGACTTACGCTCTGACCCTCCACGACTCCAGCAGCATGGCGGCGTCGCAGCTGTTCTCCAGCTTGGAGCGCCTGGCTCGGCAGAAAGGTCTTTGTTTGTTTGTTTGTTTGTTTACATGTAAACAATGGTTTCTGATGATGTGGGTTTGTCCAGGTCACCCAGCTGTGCTAAGGTACTGGCAGGAGCAGAATGTGACAGCTGATTGGCTGAAGCCTGACCAATCCAGCGGTCTGACAGTGGAGATGACGGCGTACATCCTGCTGACTGTGCTGCTCAAGGTGCTGCTGACTGTAGTTCACAATCAGTCAAAGTTCACTTCATTGAAAACCAGAGTGTGACACGTTGGGTTTGTCGTGTTAAAGGGGAGGATCGAATACGCCAACCCCATTGTGACCTGGCTGACCCAGGACCAGCACTATGGAGAGGGTTTCTACACCATCCAGGTGCTGAACCCTCAAACCCAGAGACACGACCTCATTAAACATCCTCGCTAAGTTCTGTCTCAGTGACCTCTGACCTCTCTCAGGACACGGTCTTGACTCTGGAGGCATTGACGGCGTACAGCAGAATCGTCCCCCGAGCCGTCCTCAACCAGGATATCAACCTTCGCTACACCAGGACGGCAAAGCCACTGGGACAAGTCCAGCTCAGCCAGAGCCGACCTGTGGCCACGCCCATCCAGGTGAGGTGGAGACAGTCTTGTCTGGTTCGTAAGATAAGACACATCAGCTGAGACATGCTCATGCTGCTTGTTTGCCTCCCAGGTGACGCGGAATGATGACATCACCGTGACCACAGGTTATGGGAGGGGCGTGTCAAATGTGAAGGTGGGTGTGGTTTTGTTTAACGCCCTTAAACTCCCAGAATTCCCTCTAACACTTCCTGCCCGTGTTTCCAGATGAAGACAGTTTACTATCAGACCACGGCGTCCACACAGACCAGATGTAACTTTAACCTCACGATAGAGGTGGTCGGCGCCGACAACTCTGACAGTGAGTATCTCTGCAGCTGGAGGTCATTTACAGTCCACCTGAAACATCCAGAGAATCAGTATCGTAACATATTTCCATCAGAAACAGGATATGTAGGTGCGACAGAATCAGTGCTGGCTCTCGGCATTTTGGTGCCTTACACGAGATTATGGTTTTACCTGATAAGACCCTCTGCTGGTTAACTCAGTCCTCAGTGTATCAGACCAGTCAGCAGGATCAACAGGGGCTGTGTTGATGGACTCACCACATCTGGATATGTTGAGGTTGATGGAGTGTCCTCAGGATAGATAGATAGATAGATAGATAGATTGATTGATTGATTGATAGATAGATAGATAGATAGATAGATAGATAGATAGATAGATAGATAGATAGATAGATAGTTGTTTATTTTTTCTGTATTTGTATTAATTTGTATTAACTTTATTTATTGTTTTAATTTTTTTCCTGACCCCTCCAGCAAGTGGCGCTCTAGGAGCCTAGTTCACCTATGCCAAGAGCCAGCACTGGACAAAATGTTTGAAACAATTTGATTGGACCATTGTAACACAGCCAAACACCATAGTTAGCTAGCTAGCACCACTAGATAACACCGATTCTGGTTGTAATTTAAGAAATAGTTGCAATGATTGTTAAAACTACAGACTGAATATAAATTAGCCCAGTGCTGAAATGCAAAAAATGTCAATACCTCCAATGGCCACTAGATGCTGGCTTCAATAAACTTTGGCACCAAATGATTTCATTTCAAAAATGGTCATTTTCAATCCAGAAATACCTTTTTTTTTTACAATTCATTTTCAGTGTTATACAGAGGAATTAGCTCAAATGGTTGCGTGCTCACTTAGCATGTGAAAGGTAGTGGGATAAATGCCCACATTCTCCCACAGAGTTTAAACCCTCTGTTCTCTCTGCTCTGTGATCTTCATCAAAACTTTGTTCCCACTTGTTTTGATTTGTTCACTTCCAGGTTTCATTTCTTTGTTCTGATACTGTGATAAGTTTGTTCCTGCCACAGACTGTTTATAGACATGGACGAAGCAACCTGGTCTGAAAAATGACACCAATGGAGGAGTGTAAAAAAGTGTAATACCACTGAGGGCCAGGAGATGCTGGCACCATAAACCTCTGGCTCCAACTGACTTCAATTCAAAAATGGTCATTTTCAGTCCTGAAATATTCAGTCAGTGCATTTTTCTAGACAGACCTGAAATCAAGTCTGAAGTCTTCAGGTTGAAGGAACATAAACTCACACAGTGGTGAGAAGAGAGATGAAACTACTGGAGGATGCAGGCGTCGATCCTGCTACCTCTCGCATGCTAAGCTAATTCCCCTGCTAGTGGACTGGAGCTCCATGCTGGTCCTGCTCTTCCCTATTGTCATCTAGTTTAACAACATGAAGGATTTTCTCTTCAGGTGGACTTTAACACCTTCTCATCACTTCTTAAAGAAAGACCTTGTTTGATTTGTTCAGACCTTTAAATGTAACTGTAGCTCCTCCTCCTCAGATCCCAGTTCACGATCTCCTCACCTGGTCGCTTGCGCAAAGTAAGAAAACCGACATTGTTGAATTCACGACCTGGTTTTCTGATATCTACCTGTGAGCTCTATGAACTGTGTTGCAGGTACAAACCTCTTCCTAATGAGATGCTCACAGAGTCCAGTCTGACGGTGATGAAGATCCAGCTGCCGACAGGTGTGGATGCTTACCTGGAGGACCTGAGACAGGTGGACGCAGCCTCACATTTGATTTACATTTGTAAATGTGGATTCATCCCCTGCTGAAAGTAGTTCCCGACAAACACAACAAGACCTCGTTTTGTCCACAGCTGTAGCTGTTTTAGAACATCACTGAGAGTTTGTAAGGTTTGACCTAGAACCTCCTACTTGACACAAAATGTTCATCCTGTCCTAGAACTTCTTCATTGTTTTTACAACATCCTGCCTGAACCTAGAGCCTCCAACCTCATCCAGACCATGGAACCTTCTACTGGAGCCAAAACACTCCACCCATCCTAAAACCTCCTGCCGAACCAAGACTTTCAACCTACTATCAAACATCTTGCCTAACTTTGAATCTCCTATCTGACCTAGAACAGCATCCCTGACTTAGAACCTCCTACATGACCTTCTTACCAGCGCTAAATCCTTCCATCCATTCTAGAACTTGCTACTTGACCTAGAACCTTCCACCTACTCTACAACCTTCTGCTTGACTTAGAGTCCCCTGCCTGACCTCCTACAAATCTACAACCTCCTACCTGATATCAACTCTACACTGATTTCTAGAATCTGACATTTCCTCTGGAACTAGCTGCCTAATCTAAAACCTCTTACCTACCTTACAGCATCCTGTCTGACCTAGAACCTTCGACCTCACCTAGAGTGTCATACCTGAATCAGCACCTCCATCCTGACAAAATGCTCCACCCATCCTAAAACCTGCTGCCTCACCTGGACTTTAACCTACTCTAAAACATCTTGCCTAATTTACAATCTCCTGCCTGGCATCAAACAGCACCTCTAACTTAGAACCTCCCTCATGACTTAAAACCTTGTATCTCATGTAGAACAGTCAACCTGCACTAGAACCTCCTCCCTGATTTAGAATTTACTACCAGAACGTTTTGTTGACCTTTAATTGATGTACAACCTCTTACTGTAGTTAAATCCTTGATGTTAATAAATCTGAGCTTCACCTCAGGATGTCATATTAAATACCTGAAATATTCTGATTTACATATACTCCCCACATTTTACAATGACACGTTGTTGGTTTGAGTCTCAACATGAACATTTCTTAAAAACACACAACAGCCACAGAACAACCGCAGATGAATTTAGGTTTAATGTCACTGATGCTCCACAGTTCAGAGACATGGACGAGCCGCTGATCTCCCACTACGAGCTGCAGGGAAACACTGTGGTCATCCAGGCGGACGCTGTGAGTCACATGTGCTGAATATTTGTCTGAACTGTGTGAATATTTACGCTGATGACAGTCGACTTTCTCTCTTTCTCTTTCTCTGTATATATATATCTATATATCCTGTGTAGTTTCTAGTTCTATTTATAGTGTACAACTGTATGTTCATATCAACTGAACTTTGCACAGATAGTTTACAATTCAGTATTTTCAGATTCCTGTATTTTTCACTGGTGGTTTTGTAGCTCTGAATGTTTCAACATGTTGTGGATGTGACAGTAAAAAGCTTGAATCCTGAAAGAAAACGCACACATATCCACATAAATATTCTGTTAAACTCAGCTCTGTTGTAACCTCTGTTGTTTCCCTGCTAGGTTCCCGCAGATGTTTTTCTGTGTGTGGGTTTTCGGATCAGGACTGGGTTCACTGTGGGCGGAGCCAGTAAGGGTTTGTTCAGCGTCACTGAGCCTCAGGACCGAGGTGAGAGTCAGAACCTGTTGTGTATCCGGGATCTTTCCTCATTAACTCAACAGAAATACAGAAGTTTTAATGATTTCAACCTAATTTCAATCTCTAGTTCTTTAGTTTTCAGACTTCACATCATATAAACTTTTTCTAATAGAAAACTTTGTTTACACTTTTGGATTCATTTGTGCCAATAGACTATTCATAGAAATGGATGACCGGGGCTCAAAAATGTGGCCAATGCAGAAGTCCAAAAAAATAATTGCAATACACCCATTGGCCACTAGGTGCTGGCTCAAAAAACTCTGACTCCAACTGACTTTCACTCCTGAAATATTCAGTCAATACATTTTCTTCCTCAAGTCATTCTGATGTCATCAGATAAAGTCAACTCTTCTTCTCAGAGATCTGGGGGGAGGAGTTAGGGGCGGGGCTAGTGTGATTGACAGGTCTGGTCTCCAATGAGAGCAGCACTGAAATTGAGTCTCTTTCACACAAAAAGATTTTAGGCTGTTTTAACCCAGAACTCAGTCAATATTAACCACAAGCTGGGTGAATATGACCCTGTGAGATGGGCTATTTTTACCCAACTAACAACAAAATACTGGGTATAAACTATGAAATATGGAGTAAAAACAATTAAATACTAAGTAAAAACTACAAAATGTTAAAACTGCAAACTGTTGGGTGAAAACAAATAACTACTGGGTAAAAACTACAACCTACCACCTGTACACATTGGACAGTGTCCTCAGGTTCAAGGGTCAGACCCGCCTCCTCACTCCTCCCTTCATATCCATATATGGTCACTTCCGGCTCCAAACAACCAACATGGCCACGTTCAAAACTCCACAAACCAACGGGTGACATCATGTCAGCTTTGTCAGTTCTGTGAACAGTCTGTTTCACACAGTGATGACTTTGATTCCACATTCTGAATAATTTGTTTTTACATTGGGAGTCACACACTGCACGTAGAAAAACGTTCCCTACACACACACACACGTATATATATATATGCAGGGAGATCAAAAGTACATTGAGTTTACCTGTTTTTCTGCTGCAGGAAGTCTGTGCACCAAACAGTTCTCCTCAGAGGAGCAGCGGCTGCAGCGCCTCTGTGTGGGCGACCAGTGTCAGTGCATGACAGGTAACAGCAGTTCTCAGGTCAGCTGTCAGTCATCTGCTGCAGGGTTTTTACAGACCGTCACATGTTACTGTTGCGTGTTGTTTACTTGTTGTGTAGCCACGTGTGCGACCTATCGAGGATCCGTGGACGGGACTCTGACAGCAGCCAAACGTACCGAGGAAACCTGCAAGCCTCACATCAAATATGGTGAGAATGACCTTTGACATGTGATTTACACTAAGACTGAATCACCAGGCAGAGCTGGATCCTTCTTCTTATTTCCTCTGTTATTGACACTACTGACACCAATCCTTATCAGTCTACTTCTACTGTACATTGTTTTGGACTCTATCTCCCTCCTCATCCTCTGAGCTGCAGATAATCAGATGTTTATCTCTGTCAGGACATTTATACTTGGATTCTACTTTGTTCTACTTTTTAAGACACTCTTCTTTTTCTATTATTTACCATAGAAGTGAATGGAGACAATCTTCAACTCCCCTTCAACTGACTCTGAACTTAGAACTTCAGCATCTTCCAGAACTTTTTCTACATTTTCTATTTGTTTATTTCTACTTTTCTATTTTTCTACTTCCACTCTTTATTTTTCCCTACTTTTAAATTTTGTTCTTCATTTCTATTTTTCTTTTCCATTTATTCTACTTTTCTATTGTCTGTACTTCTACTATGTTTACTTTTGTTTTTTCGTTTTCTACTTTTCTACCATTTCTATTTTTCCTAGTTCTACTCTTCTTTTTACTTATACTATTTCTACTTCTGCTATCTCTGCTTGTTTACTTTCTCTACTTCTACTACCTTTACTTTAGTTTATACTTTTTGAACATTTTTCTTACCAAATTGTTTCAGCTTTCAGCATTACACTCATTTTCTTCAGGACAATTATTTTCTAGTTTTATCTATTTACATGAAGGTGATATACTACTGTTAGTGATGTTATCTTTGTTGGTGTCTCCTGCAGCCTACAGGGTGACAGTGAAATCCTCGGCAGCAGAAGGAGACTTTATGACCTACACAGCCTCTGTAACTGAAGTCCTGAAGAACACAGACAAAGGTGAGAGAACATCTGACTGAGCTTTGAAGAATAAGTGAGGGGATGAACCACAGCGTTGTTGGAACAGTGACATGAAGCAGAGCTCACACAAGATTTATCTGTACTGTAAAATAAAGAAGCAACTCTTTAGGAGAATTATATCTGAGTGGAGCACAGTGGGCGAGGAAGCCATATTTAATTCAACAGATGCCACTAAACAAGATAATATAAAACTAAATAAAAAAGATATCATGAGCCTATGGAAAAATAATGTTAGTCACTACATTTGCTTAAATGAATTGAATATAGCTACTAAATGAGATAATGTTAGCTGCTACGTTACTCTAGACATTACATTAGCCTAACCAAGATAAGATTTGCTACATCATTAGCCTAAACAAGATGCTAGTCACTTCATTAGCCTAAACGACATCATTTTAGCTGCTATATTAGCCAAAATATAATGTTTGCCACCTCATTAGTCAAAGCAAGATAATGCTAGCTGCTATGTTAGTCTAAACAAGACAACGCTATCCACTATATTAGACTAAACAAGACAATGCTAGCTGCTGCAATAGGTGTAACACTAAATAAGGCGTAAACAAAATAGAGTTAGCCTAAAGGTGATGGTATTAGTCTTGCTAGCCTTAGCCTACACAAGATAATGCTAGTGGCTATGCTAGCTTTAACAAGACAACACTGTACACTAATCAAGATAACATTAGCCACCATATCAGGTAAAAAGCCAAAACAAACAAATGTTAGCCTTAACAACATTATCTTAGCTGCTATGTTAGTCTAAAGAAGTTCACTTTAGCCAATAAATTACACAAAAAAAATAATGTTAGTGTCAACAAAATAATGTTAGCCTAAAGACGACGACGTTAGTTGTGATGCTAATAGCTGAAACAAGATCATATTAGCTGCTATGTTAGCTAAAACAAGATAACATTGGACACTACCTTATCTATCTAATACACAAGATAATTTAAGTTTTCTCTGGTGTGCTGCAGAGTTTGAGGCGGTGAGTTCAGGTACACAGGTGGATCTGGTAAAGAAGGCCACCTGCAATGGAGTGGACATTAAGAACAACAAACAGTACCTGGTCATGGGATCCAGCGGGTCAGAGGTCAAGCATGGCCCCAACTTCACGTCAGTGTCTCTCTACCACTCTCTCACCTGTAGCTCTTCTTCTTCTTCTTCTGGACATTGACCTGCCATGTTGTATTTGTAGGTATCGTCTTCCTCTGGACTCCAATGCCCTGGTGGAGCTCTGGCCGACAGACTGTAGTTCTCCTGAGTGTTTGGACTACTTGTCCCAGCTGGATGACTTTGCTCTGGACCTGCAGTTGTCCAGCTGCCCCTGAGGATTCTCATTAGCTCACAGTCTGAATTATGTCTGTTTTTCCTGTCATGATTATTTCATAGCCCAATAAAGGTCAAATAAACTCACTGTGTTGTTTGATTAATAATATAGCAATAAATAAATATCTGAATAAATTAATTATAACTGAATAACATTAGTCAAAACAACATAATGTACATTAAACGAAATACAATCCCTTTAGATATGTTAACTGCCATGTTAGAAGTATTTAACAATTATAAACTGTTAGCTAACAGTTTTAACTGTTAATCTACACTATTGGTGAACATTTTGACTTTTAGTCCTACTTAAACCTTCCACTTTCCACTCTGTTTTGTTAATTTCTGAAGCACCACGTATTTGTAATATGTGTTGGTTTCATGGCTACAGTTTGTATTTCCAAAACAAACTGCGTCAGGGGATTTAGAAGAACATGTTTTGTTTAAGTTTTGGCCGAAAATAAGCTGCAAACCAGAAAGGTTTCAAAAAATCCGACTTTGTGTTGGGTCCTTGAAGGCAGCATCCACCTGCTGCTCTGCGTGTGTGTGTGTGTGTGTGTGTTCTAAGCTGCTCTGTTCGCTTCCTCTGGAAAGTGTGGGTCTTTTGTCTCCGTGTTTTCACACAAACTCGTGTTAGTCCACGTTAACACGGTAACCCGCTTTGTATCAGCCGGTTTCCGTGGAGACGGAGGATTAACTAACCCGACCAGGCTAACGCTAGTTAGCAGCGAACGGTAAAGTCACCGGACCAGCGGCAGGTTGCTCTGTCTCTTTATTCCCGGGTGATACCGAGCCAGAACCGGGACACGAGCCGTTAGCTGTTTAAAGTTACCGCGGACGAGTTAAAGAGCTTGCGTTGCTATGGTGACCAAAGACTGACCCGCTAACCACGCTAAAGCCAATAAACTGGTAAGTGTACCGACAAACTAAGTGACTAACTAGTTATCAGTCCCAGCAGGGGTGACAGTAGCCAACTAGCACGACGGAGCAACTGGTTAAGGTTGTTAACCGTAAGTTTGGCCGGTTAACCCCTGAAAGACTGGTTGTTCACTATCAGTCAAAACCACATAAATTAGTTTCAGCTCAGTTAAAATACTTAGAAAACTAGTGGTATACTAGTTCAGCTAATGTTTTAAAAATCAGGTGTTTAGTAACATTTCTGATTTAAATGTTTCCCATAAATCAGTGCAATACTTCTTTATTACGTTATTTATCCTGGTTTGTTACAGCAGACCTCGTTATTATTTTTTTATTTATTACTTTAATCCATTTCACAGAACTTTATTAATTTCAGCTTTATAATCAAATGAACTAAAGATGGCGTCTCTCTGTTGCCTGTCCTCAGCTTTTCGGTCCAGAGATGCAGGAGCAGGAGGAGGAAGAGGAAGAGGAGGCCACAGGTGCAGGTGCTCAGGACAACAGAGGAGGTAAAGGAGGAAACCAAAGACTTTAAAACCTCATGGCTCATATGATAACAGTGATAACAGTGTTTTTGATGCCACCCTCTCCCCCAGGTGTCAGGTATATAAGTGTTTTTGACCCCGCCCCCTCTCTCAGGCGTTAGGTATATAACCGAGGAGCTGCTGCTGAGGCTGACCGGGTCTTCGTCTCTGTCTCTGGTTCAATCTCTGAATCTTTCGTCTTCATCTGGAGACAAACGCTTCAAGGTCAGAACAATATATTTAGTTTTGTTGTAGTTGCGAGTAGTTTAACCTAACTTAAACGAACCTAGTCAGGTCCCACTTTAGCCTTTGAGCATGAGTGTCCTGGAGCAGACTGTACCCCCCTGAACTGGACTCAGACTAAAACCCTGAAACACCCAGTAGAAACTGTTTGCTCAGCAGTAGTTCAGACTCTGTTGTTCAGCTCATTGTGTTGTCCCTGTGTGTAGGTCAGCCCTCTCTGGCTCTCCTGCTGTAGTGCAGTTGTATATCAGTGTGTGTGTGTGTTTCAGTTCATAGAAAACCTCCACGGCTGCCACAGTCTGCAGGTGTTGAACCTGAACCACAACCTGATCCACAGGATGGAGCGACTCAACGTGCTGACTCAGCTGAGAGAGCTGCAGCTGGCACACAACAGCATCCAGTAAGAATCTGGTCTCGGTTTTCTTAGTTCATTTTAAAAAGTCATGTTTTCAGGTCTCAGTCTCTCTGAATCTTCCTGTTGTAAGAAAGCAGAGGTGTCACACTGCAGGTCAGTAGTTTTACACACACTGTACTAGACCTTCATGTTGGTCCATCTGAAAATCATTTCATCATTAAGGAGATATCAGGGTTCAGATGCATGTTTAGTTTAATTGATTCCAGTCTCATACACATTAGACCAGGAGTCTCAAACCCGTGCTATGGAGGCTGAGGCCCTGCAGGTTTTCTTTCCAACCATCTCTGCAGCAGCTGACCTCACTGATGAGCGCCTTCCCTCAAATTGAAGGAGGTACTGATCATTAAAATCACCTGCTTCAGTGACCAGCTGGAAGGAAAACCTGCAGGGTCGCGGCCCTACATGGCATGAGTTTAAGATCCCTACATTAGACTCTGTTCTCAGGGTCAAACAGAAGAAGACAGAATGAAACTATAGAGCTTTGGAGCGTGACGTCACGCAGCAAAGACTTATGGGACGAAGCGCCATTTTACTGGGCCAGGCGCTCGTAAACAACAGTGGAGTAGGTTGGGGGGCACTTCATAAAACAGCTAAAAACACCAGCAATGGTTCGAACCTGTTGTGTCGATGGTTGTAATGTTAGGTCGCACGATCGGCAGGGTAACAAGCAACATCATCGGGTATCGTTTTATGGTTTTCCAACCTGGAGGCAACATGAGGGAGCCCAAATGTCAGAACTGACAAAACGAAGACGGCTAGCTTGGATAGCAGCAGTGAGAAGGGTGGACATCCAGTTCTCTTCTGACACCCCCAAATATCTGAAATTGTAAAAGTTGTTGCCATTGTTGTCTCAGCAAGGCGACGGCATTATTCATCAACTACTGCTGCTAAACAACAAGCTCGCGGTTAGCTCGCGGTTAGCTCACGGTTAGCTCGCGGTTAGCTCAGCAGCATCAATAAAATAAATAACTCCACTCGAAAAAAGGGTTGAACAACTTATTTTTGACACTGATCATTTGGAGTGTTAGGGGCGTTTGTCTGACAAATTTAATGCATATTAGCATTCATGATAAGACAGAACTT
>OOFC01006640.1:3480-14262 GCA_900323345.1 Pseudochromis fuscus
TTGAAACCCGAGGATTAACGTATTTGTTGCATTTTAATTTAAATTTTTATTATTAAAACTTAAATACTAATCTATATCTTGTTTGATTTCCTTGTTATTTTCCATTAATTTATGAATTGAATTATTTATTTCAGTAGCATTTCTACATGTTAATTTTTATATATTCGGTGTTTGTCTCTGAGGAGAGAGGCTTAGCGATCAAGTAAAACATTTTTTAGCAAGTAGTTTTCAAACTTTCTATTAAGTTAAGTAGAATTAAGGCAGTTATTGAGTTCATAAATCCAACAGCAACTATCTGGTTTAAAGTGTTAATTTTTCAAGGCATGCAAACTTTTTTTTAGACAAAACATATCCACATTGTGCACTGAAGCTGGAAGTAAGACGTATTTTTAGATCCCTGTGGGAAATTAAAGGATTAGCAGAGGATGGTTTCGATCCATCGACCTCTGGGTTATGGGCCCAGCACGCTTCCGCTGCGCCACTCTGCTGAAGAGCACCCCAGATGGGATTCGAACCCACAATCCCTGGCTTAGGAGGCCAGTGCCTTATCCATTAGGCCACTGGGGCTTCATGTTGGAGTCACCACCTGATAAAAAACCTCACAGAAAGTTCATCCGTTCAGTTCTTTGTCTTCCTCATTTCTTTGTCTCCTCACACAAACAGACCTTCTGTCTCTCAGCGTGTTCAGCCACCAACCCCTGTGCACCACAATGATAGTGAATTATTCCTCCTCCCACTCTCAGCATCCTACTTCTCTGAACTTCTTCATCACATTGTGCATGCTCTGTTTGCCCTTAATTGTCTTCCTCATCTATTAAACGCACTGAAATGTGCTCTGCATGAAAAGATAAATGACCAGCAGAGGGGATGTGTCATTCGTCCGTCTTTGAGGATGCATCCTGTCTTAAAGACCCGTCTCATCAGCATGCGCTTCCTGTGCAATTACAAAGAACAGACGGTCACCATGAGAGATTATGTGCTCTGCGAGTAGCCTCACAGCAGGACTTTGTATTCACTGCAGGCCCTTGTCTGTGTCTCCATCCATGTGTCATTTGTGCGTCTCTATATGTCCGCCTCATTGTCCGTCTTCAGAAACAATCTCAGTGAGAATGAGTGTTTCTGGGAAGTGTCAGATGTGTGTGGTGATGCCAAAAAAGAAGAAGTAATGTGAAAAAAGCGTTCATGTGCACCAAGCATAGCTGTTAAGCTCCTGATCCAATTAAGGGAGACATTTTCATGAAGCCTTAATTGAATCAGGCGTGCAGAAGCAGAGCTGCAGAGAAAACACTGTCAAGGACTCCCCTGGGAAACACTACATTAAGCTTATTACTCTAATAAACTTCTTAAACGGCTGTGCAAACTTTTGGGGAGTCACCTTAACCACCAACGAATGGAGGGACTCTGATGGAAATCATCTGTTTGTACGGCTGCTCTGAGCATGCTCTAGCTGCAGCTGATGGTGTGCTAGGTAAAGCAGGATTCACTTGTCTCAGATGGTGAGTTTGTGGGATTTCCATAGACTGTAAACAAAAGGACGCATCAGTCTCAAAAGTGAAGCCAATGGGGAAGTGCAAAAAAAAGTGCAATACCAATGATGGCCACTAGTTGCTAGATTAAGTAGAAGAGGAAGCTTTAGGGGTGTGGTTAGTTTGATTGACAGGTCTGGTCTGCAGTGATTTACAGATGGTTTAGATCAGGGGTGGGCAATCCTGGTCCTCGAGGGTCCCTATCCTGCATGTTTTAGACGTTTCCCTCTTCCTGATTCAAATGTTCAGGATCGTTATCAGGCTTCTGCAGAGCTTGATGATCATAGACATATACACTAGACGCCTCACCGACTGGATGCAACATACAGTGTGTCCGCCATCTTGCGAGGGTCATTTGGCGAGACTTCAGCATTGATGCCACATCACTGCTCTGGGTGGGGTTGTACAAACCGGCAAAATAACGACAACCGACTGCGTGGAATTACCTTCCACGGGTAGGAAAAAATGTGTTGTTGTTGTTCTTGTTGTGTTTAATAAAGTTTAAATTTTTTTTATGTTTAATTTTTTTTCTTTTACTAAACTAAAAATGAATGCAATGATTCTTTACAGTCACGTAAATGTATATTTTCGTGGGTTTCTTCAGAGAACACTGTCACATTGACTTGTATAGGTTGACAGGGCAGACTTGACCCTCACAATATGGCGCCCGCTCTGACGTATCGAAGCGGTGGGCGGACACAGGCTCCTAGTTTGTCTATGTTGATGATGAGCTGAACATTTGAATCAGGTGTTGGAAGAGGGAAACATCTAAAACATGCAGGATAGCGGCCCTCGAGGACCAGGATTGCCCACCCCTGGTTTAGAGGCTCATCCAAAAGTGACCAGTCTCATGGACATTGGACAGTGTCCCCGGGTTCAAAGGTCACTCCTCCAAATGTAACACAACACAGAAATGTACTAATCAGCTTTCAGCATCTGTTTTTCCAATTAGCCGTGAGCTTTGTTAAAACAGCTCACAAACACTGACTGTGATGATAACTCCCCAGATATGGGTGAGTGTGTCGTACTGTACATGCTGGGAAGCTACAGAAGAGATATGGCTTCACTAAACTCATTTACATAGATAAATTTAACAGAAAATTGTTTGTGCTGAGAGAGGAGGAGAAAATTAAATTCTTCCTTGGAGAGCACTTCAGGCTGTCCTGTCAGCATGCAATCAGCTCAGCAGAAGTAATAACACCAGCAACAAAGCTCTACTTAGTTTATATATTCAGCAATTTACTCTCAAAGTAGCTGCCCAGTCTGTTTTTTTTTTTTATCATGCACAACTTTGTCTTGGAGGAAAGATGAGCACAAAAAACCCACAAAAACTGCTGTGTGAAATCGACAGGTCGCAGCTTGAGGGCGCCTCATTATAAATATCCCTCTCATTCGCTGTCTCTTCTGCAGATGTTTGAACCCAGAACAGTGATCCGTGAAGGTGCGGCGTCACGCATCAGCTACGACCGATAAAGGTGAAGTGTGTGCATGTGCGTTTGTGTGTTTGTAAATGAGCAATTTAAGAAGTCAGTGGCACAAGTTCATTTTTTGATAAAGTGAGAGCCGGGCTGGATCAGAGAGGACAGTTTCAAACAAAAAGGAGTTACTATAGAGAAATGTGGAGGTATTATGTGTTTTTTATTGGCCCATGGTGTGTTCTCGACCTGATTTGACTTTGAATATTTGCTTGTTTACTTTGTTTTCCAGGAAAGTGAAAATAGCCATTGTAACCAGTAATTCACTAGGTCACTGGACCAGTATGTTTCATTTTAATGAGACCTCATATACCTCATTTTAAGGGGAATTCATAGGCATTTTGAAACAATCCCTATTCTATTAAAATCTAAATGTATCCATTAATTAAATACAAATTTGTCTTGAGAAAAGATTATACTGATCAGGATTTAACAGGTAAACAATACAAAAAGTGTCTTACAATATTTTCAATTAGAATAGAAAACTCTTGGTTAATTTTCACGGCACTAAAACCAGAAATTTCAATCTTAGTGACACCTGAAGTGTATAAATGCTTTGTCCAATTTTTATATTAAATTTCTACAACTTAAGGTGTAAATTAAAGTCTTTGAAAGTATTTTTAAGGAGGTAATTCTCCTTCAAATTGATGCACAAAGGAAGAGACTTGTTGTTGTTTCACTGTTGAGGTTAAATTGATGATTGACAGATCTTTGACAGTTTCATAGCTGGATTTCTTTCTTTCTATGAGATACTAAATGTAAGTCCATGGCCAGTATGGGGATTGAACCCATGACCTTGGCGTTATTAGCACCACGCTCTAACCAGCTGAGCTAACCGGCCTGGTATGTACTGGTTGTGGCCCTGATATAGCCGGATATGTAGCAATGACCAAATAATGTCATAAAAAAACAAAACAAAAACAATGTAACAAAATCCAAAATGTAATAACTGGTCAATAATGTAAGAAGATGCTGAGTCCAAAAAGTAAAAACTATGCTGAAAATGTAACACCTTTTTTTGGGTCCATTATATTTTGGGTGTTATTATATTTTTTAAATTACATTTCAGGCTCAGCACTTCTGTTACATTATCAACCAGTTGTTACATTTCAGGTTTAATTAATAACAATTCAGGACATTGTTGGATTATAGGTCCAAACTTGTTCCAAAAGTAAACTGAAGGTGGTACTGAAACTAGGTGAGGAGCTGGACACTGGCACATTAAACTCTGTACAGTTTATATGACATGTACTGTTTGTACAAGAAAGAAGGAGCAATAAACTCCAACCACGAAGGGACTCGAACCCTCAATCTTCTGATCCGAAGTCAGACGCCTTGTCCATTAGGCCACGTGGTCTCCTCTGGCATCTATCATATTGGTAACAGAAACTACTTTTAATTGGGATTCATAGACAAAACCTAAAACTGAATTCACCTTGAAAAGAATACAAACTGCCCGTAGATCTTGACAAGAGAGAAGTACTGCACATAAACACCCATCTCCTGACATTTTCTATTACACTGAAGGTCATCGTTAACATGTGGAGACACCAGAGAGAGGTGGACCTTCAGCTAATCTGCAAACGTTGACTAAATGTTCAGTAGGAAGTAGTAAATCTCCGCAAAGGATACCTGCTCTGCCTGTTTGAAGCTGGCAAACTGGACGTCATAAATCAAATGACAGTGTGATGGATGAGAGTGGATAATAAAAGCCTATTAAAACAACACATTCTCCAGCTCTGTGATGACTTAGAGGGACTGAGCACACATAGAAACACTGAGGGAGACAGCTCTGTTCATCATTAGTATGTGGAGGGGGGTGTTTTCCTGTATTTATGTTACTCGCTGTTAGTCTGGTGTAGTATGTGTAACTGGCATTTTTTGAACATGGAGATTTGATTTGATATTAGGCTTAAAAAGGAGTAATACTTAGGGGCGTGGCTAGTTTGATTGACAGCTCTGGTTTTGTCTCACACACATTGGGAAGTGACCTCAGATTCAAGGGTCAGACCCGCCTCCTCATGCCTCCCTTCATATCCAAATATGGTCACTTCTGGCTCCAAACAACCACCATGGTGAGGTTCAAATGCCGACCTCCTGAGTCCACAAACCAACAGATGACGTCACACTTGCTTTGTCCACTTCTATAAACAGTCTGTGCCGCCAACAATCTTACTGATGTAAAAATTAAGCTACTTCCACATCCACTGATTGTTTGTACCTATTTTTTTCTCGTTTTAATGTCAAATTTTCAGTACAAATGTAAATTAGTATGGTCTCTAAATGCATCAGTTAATAGTATTCAAATGTAGGATGCTGCCTCGTGATGCAACTGCCAGTGACATCATTTAGAGCTGCAAACTATCCCTTCAAAACCTCTATTCACACAGGATGAGTTTTACCAGAGGACCTGGTGTGATTTAGAAACTACTCCTCCCAGTGATTGTGCTTTGTTTTCTGCATTTGCACAGAATAAGTGAAGATGGTGTTTTGCTGAAATTGACTGAAATTTACTGGCATTATCCCCAGGCTGCTATATCCCTAACATGTTGCCACAAAATGTTCCTCGCAAACATCTCATCAGGTTTTACTCTTGCAGCAGGTGTTAAGTGTGATCTTCCTGCAATGCCCTAAACTCCTAAATGTGACACCAACTTTTCATAATCCATAATTACTGTGGTGAACAACCTGATTTCCTTATAGCTGTCCTCATGTCCCCTTTGAACATTTTTAAAAGTGTCCAGGAAAGACTCATCCTGTGGTTTCAATGTGGGAAAAAAACACCGTCAACAAATATTTCTTGTGGAGGGATTAGAGCAGATCCTCGTGTTTACAGACTCAGGATCCCCGCTGCGATAATTCATGAGCGGAGGGATGTTTTGCTGTCTGCAGAGAAGCAGCTCCTTTCCCGTGGTTCACTCAGCTGATGTTGAATCTGGATTTAACAAAGGAGGAGGTTATTAGGATGCACGGCGATGGGCTGAGCCAACGCTGTTGACTTCTGCTGAGTATTTCTCCGGATTTTTCGCTAAAGCGCTGACGTAACACTAATGAAGAACCCCTCGTTTCTCTGAACTTAAACTTGGAGGCGCACTGACCTCAGCTGCATCCGGCTAATTAATAATATTCCCTTCATTATGATGTACACCACAGCCCTGGGGACTTGTAAGACAAAGTGATGCGGACTGTAATTAACGTCGGGACTGTTTGACAGGAGGGACAGGAGGTTTAGAGGCTACAAGGTCATCATTAGATTTGATAAAAAACATATTAACGCGCTGGTAGAGAGACACAGCCACTCATTTAGCACAAACAGATGAATTATAGAAATGGATACTGGAGTGAGTGAGCGGCCCCCGAAGTGCCCTCCACAATGGCTCATTAGATTTATGGGCTTCAACTGAAACTATTTTTGGGTTGCAGGACACGTATTAATATTCGTCCAGATCTATGCAGCTGAAGATATATGGCGTCCATATTTGGAGCTGTGGGTATTTCTCATAATAATCTGGAGGAATAAATAACAGGCGCTCGCTGTGAGGAATGTGACGCGGCTGCAGATGAGCTGATAAAGGATTACAGGAAGTGAAGCGGCTGTGACAACAGT
Source organism: Pseudochromis fuscus (assembly GCA_900323345.1). Lineage (NCBI taxonomy): Eukaryota > Metazoa > Chordata > Actinopteri > Pseudochromidae > Pseudochromis > Pseudochromis fuscus. Next base: position 10,089 of record OOFC01006640.1, read on the forward strand.
GACCATAAAAGGTATAAACATCCATCACTTCACTGATACCGACAATTAGTAGCTTTCCTGAGGGAGAACAAGGAGAAGTTTCATTATATTGACCATACATGTGAGAAAAATACATAAATGTGTGATGAGGTGAAGGGAGACAGCTGTGTAAATACATCACATAGGGAAAGGATGTGGATGTTCATGTATTTTCAAATTAAAGGTAAGGAGATCGACCTCCCGGAGTTGACACAGTCTGACATAAGTGACAGGGAAATTAAATCTGACACGAGTGGAAGAGGAAATAATCTGAGCGGGACAATTGTGGTGGTGGATGTGGTCAAGAAAATGACACCTGAAAGGAGATATGTTTATAGCCTGCTAATTTTTTACACCTAAACTTATCAAACTATAACTATATCGATGTAACAATAATCTTTACAAGTGGTTCCCCAGGTTAAAGGACTTTTACTTTGAAATGCTATGGTGAGAATAAATTTAAAAAATGAATAAAATGTGCATCACTGAGACGAAACAAGAAGAAGAATCACCCAAAAAGAAAGAAGAAGAATTTTTTCTGACACTATTACAATAAAAATGTGATTTTTTTGGACATACGTCACTGTTAAAATGATAAAAACAATAATTCAACTGCTGAATTTTGAAGGTAAACTCAGTGTTCGTGACTTCCTTTTCATTTCTTCTTCATTTCAGTGATTCGATCAGCAGCTGTAGGTGTTGAGACGTTAGTGGGGAATATAATAAGAGCAAAATAAGAGCAAAAGCTGGTGTATCATCCAGTACACAAAAGCGTGAGATTTATGTGGAGCAAATCAAATTAACAGGTTATATTTTCATCCTGCTTTCCAAGTGGTTTTGTGGTAATTATGCAATTGTGTTGCGCTCTCCTTCTGCAGTTCTCTTTAAATCAGGTTATAATTTGCAATCAGCTGGATGGAAACTTGACTCGTGAGCAGGCTGCACCTTTGTTGCCCAGTTTGTTTGAAGTGATTTAATGTGTTGGCTTTTGTTCTGCTGAGAGGCCTTTAGGCTTTTCATTTAGAAAAAAGACATCAAATCGAAATGGTCTGCAACAGGAAGTCATTATTTTTACTCTGAAAAGTGACAAAGTTTCTACCGTCTGAAGCAAAACATTCACATAATTCCACCTCAAATGTAAAGCTACTACAAACTTACATCCTTCATGGATCATTAAATATACAAACTCTTACATTTTTATGACAGGTATTAACATCTAAATATTTCTTCAGCTTTTCTCCCCTAAAAAGTCCACATGAGTCTTTTTTTTTAATGCACCATAAAACTTTTAAACTAATTTAAACTCACATATTTTTCTCTTCTTGTATCTCCTGTGAGGCTGTGGGGATTATTTAGCAGTGGGAGCTCAGATTGACACTAAAGTGATATGCAAAACCGTCTTCGGCAAAGTTTACCTTTCATATGCTCTCCTGCTGAACACTTAAGTGAAAACTAATGACCTGCCAGCTTTAGTTATCTCATGAGGAAAGCAAACCGAACGGCTGAGACCTGTAAATATTCACTTTTTCCATTTTAGTTGTGTTTTGTCGCTGACTTTAAACTTCTCAGTCGAGGATGATGAGATTTTGAAGCTCCTCTGAATGTCTTGATCATCACTCGCTGCACAGCTGTCAACATCCCTCAGATGTCGTATCCATTGGTTTTACTTTCATTTGTATTCGGCGATGCACTTTGATCAATATTCATTGGTGCAGTTTCATCTTTTCTGAGTCACTAGAAGACGCTGCTCGCCGTGTCGTAGTCCTTGCTGATGTGGGAGGAGCTGGGCAGGGACTTGAGGTACTCCATGTGCCTCCTGGCGTCCTCCTGGTTGTGTTTGATGTAGTAGACGATGTAAGCCGTCACCATGGAGAACCAGCAGAACATGGCGACGAACATTGCTACGTCTGTTGTCTTGTGGTGGAAGTTGCAGAAGTTGATCCCAGAGTCCAGGACCTGGATCACCGGCTGCCCCACGTACTCCTCCTGCACTGACGTGTAGCAGCTGACCTCGTTCACCGTCTCGGGGTCGAACCTGAGCTCCCGCAGCACCTCCTGCAGGGAGCACTCGCAGTGCCAGGGGTTGTGGGAGAGGCGGACCTGGGCGTGAAGCTTGGCGAAGGTGTCCTTAGGGAGGCTGCTGAGGTGGTTGTTTGAAAGATCCAAGGTGCGGAGGCCTTCTGAGACTCCCTGAAAGGCACCGACCTCCACGCTCTCCAGGGCATTGTGAGACAAGTCCAGCTCCCTGAGGCGGTGGAGGTCCGTGAAGGCCCCCCGGGGGATGTGTCTGATCCTGTTGGAGGAGAGCAGGAGGATCACGGTGTCCTTGGGCAGGTTCTGCGGGATGCTCTCCAGGTTGCGAGAGGTGCACTGCACCACCATGCCGTTCCTGTCCGTGCAGTGACAGATCTTAGGACAGGCGTGCGCGGTGATAGCCATGGACAGGAGCAGCACGAAGACAAAAGGACCACAGGACGGAGGTTTTATGGATGGCCTGCACCTTCGAGAAGCCCCCATTAGCGGGCGTTGAGACTGGAGTCACTGTTTCCAGCGAGTTGCTTTAGATACCAGTGCGACATGAAATACAATCCAGGACGACCACTTCAAGTAAAAGATCCAATAACTTCAGCAGTTTATGATGCAGAGAGACAGGATTATTTTGTCTTTGTATCAGCAGAAATTCTCACAGGGATCCACCAGAAATCTGGCAACGCAGCCTCTTGTTTGATGACCAAGCATTATGGCAGAAGTCGCCACGCTGGCTTCATCATTTACCTCGACAGTTATGGAAATCAGAGCTCCGATCCAACTCCAACGAGGGCACATGTCCAGAACTCTGCATACTCTCCAAATGAGATGTCAAAGTGCGACAGGGCTGACGTCACCCAACGAGGAGCGAGGGGAAAGTGTCTCCACAGACCAAATCGTAGTCATGAATCCGGGGTCGCCGCCTGTGACACAAAAAGATGGAGACAAAAGGTGAGAAAATAATTCAGGAATTTCTTCAGTTTTGCTGCCCTCTGCGTCTGGATAATCTTTATATTTGTAATACTGTATAAAATTCCTACAGTATTGCAGTACTCTGTGCAGACTCCCTCTTCCTCAGAGGGGGGGAAGCCAGTAAAGTTCAACATTATCATAATAATAGTGTGTTTCTATATCGTTGGTCCCTTAACTCGAAACTTGTCCCTGTGAGAAAACCACAATCCAAGGTGTGGGCTCATCACTATGCAGCAGATGAACTTTGAAACCCAGCGATTTGTGGTTAAATAAGAAAAAATCTGTCTTTAACATTAACAGTGTTGCGTGTGTGTGAGGGAGCGGCGAAGGTCAGGATGCAAATTAAAAACCAGTACAGGACGACGAAGCATTGTGGTGGGCGATAACAACACAAAGAGCAACTGATAAGCAGGAAACATTGATAAAGATGCTGAATGTCACACAAGCTGCTCTGAAATTGAAAATGACTTCTCTGCTGGTCACACAATCAGTTCTCACATTGATAAGCTAAATGTCTGGGAAACTTTGGCACTGATTGAAAAGACAACATACAATATAGATAGGAGATAAATGTGTTTATTTTGGTTGTAATTTGGAGATAAATTGAGGTTAAGTTAATATTCAAGAAAAAATAGTCATTGGCTCAAATGTATGGGTGTACAAAACTAATTGCTCTAATGAAATCTATTAATTAGTCTACTAAATAATTAATAGATTGATTAACAAGTGCAAATTTTATCTTAATGATATCATAAAAATCATCCTAAAAAGCATTTTCTCGCATACAAGTCATAAATATTTGCGTAAATTATTACATCTAGGTGTTAAAATAAACAGTATATACATCAGATTGATCTTTATAAAACTCATTAGGTTTCTAATATGTGAAAACTTCCTCATCTTCATCAAATAATGCGTAAAAAGTGAGTTAATGATGCGTTTTGAGTCCTACCTGACAGCTCCACTCTGTCCGGTTCACATCACAGTGCAGTAAAACGAGAGGAGATCCTTTTGTTCCAGGGGAGTAAAAAAACAGCTTCATCCTTTGCAAACAAACCAACACACACCCAGAGGAGCGGTGACAGTCCGGAGCACAGGATGCGGCCACTTCCAGATGCAGGATCCAGCTGTGGCTCCTCGTGTGGGTGCAGCTCTG
>OOFC01006646.1:3467-20297 GCA_900323345.1 Pseudochromis fuscus
AAGTCTACATGAGATAGAGAGAGGCGAAGTGTGATTATATTTTAGTATGCTGTGCCTGTGTTGCTGTATTAAGTGTGTGCTTTTGTTATTTGCGTGTGTGTGTGTGTACATGTGCATATGAGTGTGTTTCATTTGACTATACATCCAGGCCCTGGGAGTATTTGCCTGTCTGATCACCTCATGTGAGTCTAAGAAGGGAAGCCATGCGCGACTAACACGCACTTCAGAGTTGAACTAATTGTGTCATTTTTAACATGAATCTGTGCTTGCCCACATTTTATTCACTCTCTTTCCTCTCCTTCTCCCCTGAGCCACACAATGAATGCAGAGTGTAGCAGGCCCTTGCATCCATCCAACTCTGGAGGAATTTTCAATGCTGCATGCAGGTGCATCATTTATTTCCCCCAATGCTGGTGTTTATATCTGTGTGTGTGCTACTAAACCTGCTACCTTTGCGGGGACCAAATAACCTCACATAATAAGATTAGAAAAACAGCGAGCATTTCCCGTCTGTGTTTATTGTGACCAAGTTACTCGCGAGATATTTCGGAGGTAAAGTTGAGGCCTGAGGTCACTACAGTTAGAATTAAGTTTCTCGCTGTGGTTCTGCTGTGAGAGTTTTGTCTGTGTGGGTGCTAACACAGTTTTACAATAGCAGTTTTGTGTTGCGGCTCTCGACAAAGGACCACACTCGTGGTTTTGCATGTTTTAGGACTAATTTCCCTCTTTCTTTAGATAATCCATCGCAGTGCAGATTTAAACACCTTTGCTTATCCCTGAACGGGCATATGGTTGCAAGCAGGGATTGGATTCGAGGAAGCTGGGATTTATGCCATTTACTGTCAGACAACAACACAATCCCAACATTAGAAAACAAATTCAGGACAAACATGGGCACTGAAAAATGGATAGTACAATATAGAGCTGGAACTTCTACAAAGGAGTTTTTACCATTAATTTAAATTTGAAATATTTATTTATTTAGTCTATGTTTAAATGAGGTGTTTACTGAATTATCAGCGAGTGACAACATGAGCAAGCTGTGTTGTTTTTTGAAAATTAGAAATAATTAATATTCGTCATTACTAGTCAAGCTGGAGGTTGATGCTGTGTGTCTGTGATGGTGATGTAGTAGCTGAGCAGTTAGCTTCACTGTTTAAATTGTTTTTTTTTTATGGTACATTTGGGAGAATTTGATCCAAGGTCAGCGTGGGGTGCACGTATACTTCCAGACGTTGAGTACATTATTGTCTGGCTGTTTCTTGGCACTCCCTAACATGTTTCAGTGATGTCTGTGTGTCATGTACACACTCAGTAATCCCTTTCTAAAAACAGAAACTGAGTCTGTCCGTGTTCTGTATATCAAGACTATAAACTCCCACTTTTGCTTGTGCTGATAACAGACCTGCTTCACTGAAATATAGCTGCCCAGTGGCTGTGCACTGGAGATATTGGTGTGATAAATGAAGGATTTCCAGATAACATTTGTCTTAATGCACTCTTACAGATCCTCAGCAAGTGAGGATTTCCAGCCTGGTGTTTGTTAGTTTGCTAAATAATGGATATTATAAGGATAAATATGTATTCATTTGAGAATAGTTGACTCCAAGACTGTGGATATAGGTGTCATATAGGTGTTGTGCAGCCACACAGTTCACTTGAACTCACTTTTAATTTCCACACCAATATATTCAAAATGCACCAAAATGATTGCAGGACAACAGGGGCAATAAGTGAAGTCTGTGCAGCACGCTGTTTCACTGTTGTTGAATCTAAGTACATCCAAGTGTGTGAAGCCATTCTTCACACCGCAGTGAGTACTGAGGCTTTTTAATGGCAGTCTCTGTCTCTTAGCCCTGTGATCTCTCACTCCACTCAGCCAAAGCCACAGAACCTTAATGGACTTCCTGCTGCACAAATAATGAGATAAGTTAAGACGTTACAGAGAGCCGGACGAAGATGTTAAAAAAAAAAAGAAAAGAAAAGAAAAACACAAAGAGGGGAGGAAAGTGGTGGGATCTGTTTCTGAACACCTTCAAAGCACATCCTGGTATTTAAGTCCTGAGACAAATAAACAGACGCATGTACTAATTCAGATGCTGCATGCACATATCTTTACCCAACCTAACGGCAAAGCACACACACATGCACACTCACTCACACATACACAAGCAGAGGCAGTGCTGTCTGGTTGATCAATAGTTTCCTGTGCTGGGGAGGGGTGATGACTGCAGACAGCAGTCAAAGCCCCGAGGACCAGAGGGTGACACCCCTTATCAACTGAGCAAGGTGAAATGTCAAACACTGGATCTGGAGCTCCCTCCGTCTCCCTCCGTCTCCCTCACTCCTCCCTCACACTCTCTCTTTTTCTATGAGCGACTCTCAGCTTCCCTCAATTTCTCCTCTCCGATTGTCTTTCTGAACTTCTTCCTCTGGATCTCTCAGGCATTTTTTTTTTCGTCTCACAATTTCTATCTCTCACTGACTCTTTCTCTCTTTCACCTAACTCTGAATCCCCATCTCCCTCTCTCTTTATCATTCTCTCTGAGTCTTAATCTCTCTCTTTCTTAACCCCGCTCTACTACTCGCACTGAGCCAGTTTCTCCCAATGTTTCTCTTTTTAAAATCTGTAGCCCGTCATCATTATCTGACTCTGTTAATAACAGCCTCACCCCCTTTCTGTCATCTGCTTTTCTCAACAAGCCTCTTCCACCATCCTCTCCAAATGCTCTTCCTCTATTTTCTCACTTTCTCCAACTCTTCTTCACACGATTGTTCCTTCACTAAATAACTTCACCCACATTTTTTTTTTTCCATTTTCACACAGCAGAACAGCCCATTGAGCGAACACAGATAGAAATATGAATTTGAATATGGCGACCGTGTTTGTGGGGGTGTTTCAGTGCTAATCTGGTTTATATGCACTCTGCATGTCTTACACCATGTCCATTTCCATGGCCCTGAGCTTAATAACAACACTGCAGGATTAGTGCAGGGTGACTTCACACAATAATAAAAAAAAGAAAGAAAGAAAAAAAGGCCACTCTTGGATACAGGCAGCTGAAATACAGTCACATAATTACGTATGAATACAGACAATGATACGTTTTTATCGACGATCATTTGAATCAAAATAATTTTAATAAACACGACAAATTCATTTAGTTGTTTTATGTGTGATTGGTAAACATCCCTCCCCTCAGCATCACACCGCCTCTGTCCGACCACTGCCTAACATTTGGTACTAATTCCTCATCTGGCAAAAGGATTATCATCCTCAGATTGGATTTATGATCTCAGTGCTCAGGCAGGTTTACGCAGCCACCATATGTAGAATTATCATTAGAGCTATAATCCCCAGCAGTGCACTCACACACAAAAACACACCCTCCAAAGTTAAATGCCCAGAGATGATGGTGATTGGCAGTTAAAACAAATTCCAGTGCATGTAAGTACTTTGTTTTTGCTTGGTCAGTTCAAAGATATGAAAGAGAAAAACAATGAGATAAACAGGAGTAGGGAAAAAAACACCCAGATGTTGTTTGAAGAGATGAAATAGAAAGGGGGGCGAGTGGTATATGTTTGTTTGTTTTTTACATGTAATTTTGTGTCCTTTTTTTGGTGTTTTCTCATTCACACACACACACTCTCTCACATATTTTACTTTGTTTCATTTGCTCCTGACTTCCTCTAAAACACCTGAAGACCTCCAGAGACAATTTCAAGGTGACATAAAATACATTTCAGCTCATAAATGTGTCAGTCCTTTAAGTTTTTTTCCTTTCTTACCCTTTATTGTAGCATCTACCTTTGAGCAATTTGGTGTAAATTTTGGATACAAGTGCAGAGTCTCTCATGATTAATTACATGAATCATTACCACCTCCACCGGGTTAATCAGTGTAACTCCGACATCAGATTACACTGCTGAGCAAACCTGTCTCCTTTCTCAGTCTGGTTTAGGTTGCGATGTAAACAGCGGCTGCATTGTGTTGAGAGGCAGCTCTTCTGGAGTGAATATGGTGGGAGGCGGGTGTATCACAACACACAGCTGTCACAACACACACTGGGGTTGGATTCAGATTCCTCTCTGTGGTGAGGGTTAGACGACAAAAGCACTTTAGTTAAGGTAATGGAAGGACTGCGGTATAAACAAGTTGTGTCTGAAGTCACTGCTGTTTCTTACTTCCTGTACTACAGTAATTTGCTGACTAATACCCGACAACAAGTAGATAAAACATATAGAGTTCGGGATTGTGATGTCACATCGCAAAGCATTTTGGGATTTACGGTCCACTCATCAGCAGCCACATTTGTTTATGTAGATTTCTACACTTTTCAGCGCGCAAACTTTACAGTCATTTCTTTATATTTTATCAACAATGGGACGCAGATGTTGCAGACGGTGGGATGTGACAGTAAGTCTCATCACTGGTCTGGGAGATGTTAATCAGTTAATAATGTTTTTATCCCACTGTTCAGGTCGGGGCTAAAACACCTGTCCGTCCCTCTGCTTTGGTTGCACAACAGTCATACGAGCAATCGCGATGTTGTCATGTGGTAGGAAACATTAATCTATGACATAAATATAGAAAAAACATTGTTCCCAAACAGACCAATGCTTCCCTTTTGCTGTAACAGATTTGTAATTTTCAGAAACAGTGCTACAGGATGCATCAGATGTTTGCCGACCATTCAATAAAATCGCAAAACAACAGCGATCGCTCACATTTAGGCATCTGTTCCACCTGTTTAAATGACGCCCCACTTGTTTTATTGCTGTCCTGTAAAATGTGTGTTATATTATTAATATTATGTGTGTCAAATATACATTTTTGGCTCCTGACGCTATTCGGCTCTTTACCATTGCAGACCACAACATGGCTGACACATCCCATAATCCACCGTGGCATGACGTATGTTCCCGAACCAATCCATTGTCAGCATACCATCAATAACTTTTCTGTATTTTATTTTTAGAAAACCAATAGGAAGTTGTGCTTAGATGTGTCACTCTCCAGTAGTTTGTTAAACCCTTGTAACAGAACAGACTCTCAACCATGAGTAACACCTCAAACCCCTCGAGTGACCGGTTTCATCCCCCTTCATCTACATCCACCGACTGAAAGGGATTTAATAAGCGAAATCAATACAAGATCAAGGCTTTCACTTGAATTTGACTGGCCGGTCTATTTAAAGGCAAGAACACCTGTTCCTAATCTTCCATGCAGGGAGTGCACATCATTACTGATTCATACTCACCACCATCCTCTCTCCCTGATAAGTCATCACCGTCAACCCCCTCCTTCTTCCTCCTCTCTCTATGTGACTCCCCCAGGCTTTGCCGTCTCTAATCAAGGCCTAATGAGCCTAATTGGTCGTTAAAACTTGCCAGAGTATGACACAGCGGCACTGCAGCGTCTGCCATATGGTCGGGGTTGGCCCGAGGCCCCCAAGCTGCCAACTGTTCCCCCGTCACTGCTTGAATTGTGCTGCACTGACTGACAGCGGCTGCGATGGGAGTTTCTCTCCTGTTGATGATTCAGCACTTGAAAGAGCACCGAGTGCAACAGAGGACAAAATATATATGAATGTGTGTGTGTGTGTTTATATGTACTGCATGTGCATTTTGACTGTTGACAGCCAGAGCCACCTTGTCCATGTGGACATGACCTGGACGTAGATGGAAGTTATACAGGCATCAGTGTAACTACTGCATGTATTGCCAAGTATTTATTTATTTGATGATTTTATTCAAATCATAATCATCCAATATCTAAAACCTGGCTTAAGGCTACTACTTATTTTGTCCTACAAACTGTCCAAAATCCACATGTACTTAATTCATATTTAAAAAAAAAAACAATTTGAATGAAAAAATTAATAAAAACTCACATTTTTGGAGCTGGAACCAGTAAAATATTTACTTTGACAGTTACTGCTTATCAAAATATCCTGTTTAATCATTTTCAGTTGCCAGGTAAACATTTTTTTGACCATAAATGAACATTTTAGTTATTAATTTCCAAATTTTTCATTTTCACTGTTGTTTAAAGTTTTCATCTTCAGTCTATGTTTTGTCTCCCAGCAGTGACCCTTGCTCCAGGGCAGAGAAATGAGTAGTAATATTATATTTAGTAATATTTAGACATCCTATTGCCACCAGTGTGATGCGAGCTGCATCCGTAATGTGTTGACTTCACAGTGCTGCATGGCCTGCTAATTAATTTGCCTCTATAAACTAGGAGCTGTGAGGCCTCCTGCCCTCAGCCAATTTACTTGTGACCTTAATATGACCCAACCACAGCGCTACGTGGCTTGGTTCTAGCATGTGTGTGTATGTGTGTGTGTGTGCATATGTGTGTGAAGAGGTTAAGCATATTTTACCAAAACAAGGAAGCCCAGCATCTAACAAGAACTGATTATGTAAATGATGTGTTGGCAGCCTCGATACCACTGGGGTTTGAAGTGTGTCTGTTCGTGTGTGTGTGTGTGTTGCAATCAGGCTTGAACTGATCCCATCTCTCCAATATTCAAAGGCGGCCCCCTCCAGTTTTCGGTCACCATCCCTGCACTGATGGACAGGACATTTATTTATTTGATGCAAGTTTCCAATAGGAGCAAACATTTCACTTAATTCTGATTGCAGCTACAGAAATAAACGCCAAGTCTTATTTTTTTCCCTAAAGTGAAAGGCAAAAAAAAAAAAGTTTTCCACCCCTATCACCCAAGTAATTGTTGAAGTCTGACTCGAGGACCAGAGACTTAACTGGTCAGGCAGGTTATAAACAAGCCAATAATTTACCCACATTCTTCTTTTGAGGGAGGCCAAAAGCTGCAGTGAATCACCAACGGTTGTGCGCGTATAAACACAATGTGTACAACAACTAAAACTAAATCAGGTCAAAGTTGAGGCAGGAAATTGGTCTGTAAACTGCGGTGGATGTTTATATTGGAAAGTTTGGGTAATTACCACGATGCTTAGCTCACCAGGGGGTTTGTTTAAAACCAGTATCATTATCTTACTACTTCTGTTTCTTGCCCTGACTGACATATTTTAGTGATATTTTCCTGTTTTGAAATGTCAGCAATTAAGTCTGTTTAACCAATGACTAAAATTACAGTGATGCAAGTCAGATTTATCCTATAACGCAGGGTTACTTGTAAAAAGCTATACACCTTCCTCTTCCCCCTCCTTCCTCCCTATCCCCATATCCCCCTTCCTCTTTTTCTCCCACTGATGTCTTCATCAGTGATAATTCTGGGTCCACGCAGAGTGCGGCCGATTTCCCTGCCAGTAGATATAACCTGATTGAAAGCAACCAGCGCCTGTCAATATCGCTTGCTTGTATTTGCCCGCGTCCCGCCTGCCTCCAACCCAGCTGATTATTGGAGACCTCTCATAGCAGTATTGAGCTGCTGTCCCCACTCTTGTTACCTAGCTGATAGTTTCATTGTTTAAATGCAGATGGAGGTGGGCTATTGAACAAGCAAGACACTCGGCCCTAATGGTAAACAAACAATCGGAGCAGCGTGCGGAGGGAAAGTGAGGTCAATAGAGTTGATTAATACACGTAAGGGGACACATTATGGACACGGCGATCCATATTTTCCACTGGTCACATCCTTGGTGATATTTAGACGGAAGTTGAAAGACGGATGAAATGTCGGATGTAGTGGAGGTGACGGTGGATACACATGAATCCAGATTACTGCAGTAAAGGTATATGGAGTTGTTATTTTTATTGGCCTGTAACTGTGATTGTGTGCATTGTTATTTCAAACTACTTCACGAGCTTTGTGCAGCACTGCTTTTGGACTAAAATAGCTGATTGGCCCCAGTGCAGTCAGCTACATCTGAAGTGTTACTACAGATGTTGACACAATACATACTTTCCTGATATTAAATATGCCTCTTCTCACTCATCCCTTTATTAATAAGAGCCTTTAACTCCTCTTCACCTCAGATCCTGTTCGTAAAATCCTTTCATTTAATTCATCTGTTTGTTTTCTCATCTGATGACAACTTTAGTGAAGTTTCCCAGAAAGGCAAACAGATATCTTTGTGTCAGAATATATGAAAACTACTCAATAACACTGGTGTCCTCAATACCATATGTCTGGTTGCAAACTGAGAATAACAAAAAAAAGGAATTATTCCTTTTTTGATATCTGGCCCTGTCTTACAGAAGTTCAAGCAAATGTGAATGAATGGAGCAGCAGTCTCATCTGTGATGTGTGAAGTTTGAAAAACATATACTTCTCTTTTCCACCTTGAAAGGCCTGGGTACAGGCTGACCCATACATCAGAATATATCAAAGGAAATCTTTTGATGGAACTTTAAAGTGAAAGGAGCCATGTGATTGGGCAAGTGATGTACTGAAACTAAAAAACATAGTTCAACTGATGTTTCAATGCCTCGGAGTTTAGTCCTCAAAAGCCAGAAAGAAATCACAAAACCAGGCAGTATGTGTGTAAGCTTATGGCTTACATAAACCCAATTTAAAAAAACAAGATTTCTGTGTATTATGTTTTTCGTGGTTCTGTTGTATGACACTTGACTCACTAAGGTCACAGATTTACTGAATCTAAATGCTGAGCAAGAAAAAGTAATTTCTTGGAGCTGCAGTGAAACAAAGTGAGAGCTTGGAGTAGTACGAAGCAGCTCCTTTAAATTATGTCTCGTGTTTGTTTTGTATTAAGTTCAGCTCTTAAAAAAATGTCAATTTAAAGCATACTTAAACCGCTTTTGGATGGCATTTATTTCTCTTGGGGACAGTGGGGTTATTATAATATTACCTTCCCTGGTCAGTTATTTCCTTCCAGCCCAGAGCACCTATGTCAGCAATATTTTGCCCTCCTCTCAATAATTACTACAGACAGAATTAGATAGTAATTTTCTGAAAAATCGCCAGTTCTCCTGTAATTTAAATCCTGTGTGGAGGCTGTGCTTGTATTTTGAAGTAGATGTTCTGAGTTTTATTTTATTGATTTTATTCTTTTCTGTGGAAAAATGTGCTTTTCCTGTTCTGTATTGTATCTGTATCCGTATTATATCAGTGTGAAATTAGTTTTTTGGGGTAAAAATATGGGAATGAAAACATATTAACACCAACATGCAGGTCAGTTAAGGTACTGATAATATGATGTGATGAAATAAGCTGGCAGAGGAGCTGCATCCCATTAAGCTTATTAATAGGTGGTTATAATGCCAGGTAGGCACTGATCTTCTCTTTTGATGCTTTTTTTTGCTAATATCTGTTTACATTTTGTCAAACCTGTGTCTTTAGGATGTTTGTTTGCTTTCTGTTTTAGTTTGTCATGCTGTATGTCAAGCTATAAAATATCTGAATTAGACTATATTTTCATTTTTGGGCATTTAACTTTATTGTGAAAGGAAAATATGAGGAAGTCTTTCATGATGTAATAATTTGTCTTTTCTGTTCTCATGCACGTTTACAGTTTTTGTGTTTGTAGCTATTAGTGCAATATAAATACTGAACATATCAGAAAAGCAGTAAGACACTTTAAGATTATTCACCTTTCCCATAAATAAAACATCCAGCAGCTCTCTCAGGAATAAAGCTCATGTCTGGTGACCTCTGAAAGGTTAAACCCTGTAAAAAGGTTAAACCTTTAAAGAATAATTTTCATTACTTTTCAGCCATTGCAATCACCCTCCTCTCTTATGGGAATGAGTGGATTAGTTCTTGGCTTGTGTATGCTTTGTTTTTCCTACTGCTCCAGTATCACCTCCTGCAGTTCCTCACACAGGCGGCTGAATCGCAGTGGAAAATAAGGTACTGTGTATCCACAGGCCGCGCAAACAGGATTCATGCAGGGTACAATTAACTTTCACTTAAGTGATGGAACCACTTAGTCCACAGCAACTTCACATACTGCGCTGCCTTTTAACATTTCAAAGTTAATAACTGTTGCCATTTTAGAGTCTGCGGACAGCCGAGATACTTTTTCCGTGCTTTTGCTCTGCCGTTCTGTGTGTATCTGTATGCTAAATAAGGTCGAGACATCAACTACAAAACAATAAATTTTCTTGACAACATAGGGAAAGTTCAGAGACCAGAGCTGTGGCCAGAATTCAAATTGTATTCAAACATCAAAGCATGAAAAAAAAAAGTGAATTGCACTACAGCTCTTGTCTACCAAAAGCTCATTTCAAGCTGAGTTGTTTACTGTATGCGGTCCATTTTACATCTTTAACCTCGGGCTTACATCATGGATGGAACCAAATCACTCTTGATCATCTTACCCTTAAAGTTCTCTTCTGAGTACAGTTTACCACTTTTACATCATAAGCTCTTTTTTTTGACATCAGTATTGCTTTTAAGTTGTGAAAGTGCTTAACAACAAACCTAATGCAGCCCTCATCTGTTTGTTTTTGTTTGCCGGAGATGCACGAGTCAATTAATTCAAACACTAAAAACAGAACCTCCATTTAACTCGTTAACCCCGCGTAGCCTGTTGCCATCTTCTCAGTGCCACATTTCCGTTTTCATTTGGCTCATTACTGTCTAAGTGGTGCCACAAATGCTCAGAATGATGTCACTGATATGAATGAAGACCATGGGAGTGATTGGTTTAAATGCCTCTGTGTAATTGAATCGTGTTAGCCAGATATGCAATTAAATTATGTTTACTTCACTGGATGGGCTTGTGTACAGAGTGTACTTTGTGTGTGTACTTTGTGTGTGTGTGTGTGTGTGTACTAAGGAAAGAGAGAGAGGGTTCAATAGAGACAAGTTCAGCATCCACCTCAAAACAGCACCAAGCAATTAAAAGCAAAATGGAGGAGATCAAAGGTTGGTTTACTCAAATTACAAAAAAGGGGGAAAAAAAACAACATAATTTCTCATTCATCTCTTATTGCATTGAACAAAGCTGATAGTTTAGGTTTCATTTGTCCAGAATATGAGATAATGATTCTGGTCAATGGAGTTTCCTTTGTCATGCTCACAACATGAAAAGACATGATTTAAAAAAAAAAACACCTTGCTTCTGTTTATTGTTTATACAACTGCCCACAGAGGTCTAGCGGGAGATTTATTCATGTCAGATCCCCCCCCTCCCCTCTGCCCTTCTTGCACCCACACCCATACAAAATCATACAACTCAGCACACACGTGCATGGTGTGCTATCTGACTTGGCAGGCCCCCTGACTGTGACCAATTTGTGTGTGTAGAGTGTGGACAGTCGGATTATCTGAAGACACAAGCTCCATCTCCCCTGGTTTCCATACTGTTGTTTCAGTCAGTCATTAGAATAACAATAACCACAATACATACGCTGCCATAAGCTGACATCCATCCAATATGCTCAAGCTGCAGGGGTGAAGTCAGGAGATACAAGCGTGTCTCTGTGTGTGTGTGTGTGTGTGTGTGTGTGTGTGTATTTGTCTCTAGCAAAGAATGGACAAGATGTTAATCACGTCCATCTTTGTCTTTGTAGACTATAATCTTTTATAGCACCAACAATAGTGTGTGCGTGTTTTGCGCGTGTGTGTCACCGTCTAACGATGCAGCGGTGATGATGGCGGCGCGTGGCGTCCCTATCATGTGGCGAAAAATTGATTAGCCAAGGGTCACACACCGCAGCAGAGCCTGAAGCGTGTGTGTGTGTGTGTGTGTGTGTGTGTACATATATCTCCGTACCTCAATGTGTGCATGCTTGTGTGTGTGTGCTAAAAATGTGTGTGTCGTCAGACCTCCTAAGCTGAATATTGATGTATTGATCAGGCGCTTGTGTTGCTTAAAGCCATTTGCTCCTAGGGGAGTCCTTCTAACACACACACTCACACACATATAGATAGACGTGCACACACACAGACACACACACGGACATGAGTATTGACAACTGTGTCATCTTTTCCGTGAGGACAATTGCTGACAACCAGCGTTGTTTCTCGTCATATTGTGTCATTGTCTTATCGGACAGAGGCAGTGTGCTGCTACAAAGCACACCTGCCACATGTCCATTCACTGAGATGCTAATGCAGGCTCGAGAACATAATGCCATTATAAAACATAATAGCCTTATGGCCTACCTATTTGCCCTCTACATGTGCTACTGTGTTGTCATAATGATGGCATATGCCAGATGTTTTTTTTGTTTTTTTTTCAGGGGGTTTAAAGTGAACTGGTAAGAAGGGGGCGTGTCAACAAAAGTTTAAAGGGTGAAGTGAACCGGGCACCGGGTCAAAGTGCCTGCTTTAGGGTTTTGTGTAAAACCTGATCACAGGGTTTCAGTAATTACAAGCACAAGGCGGCAGGTGGTCTCGTGGTTAAGATGTAACTGCAACTGACCCGTTCTCAGGAGAAAAAAATAAATACATTTTACTTGTCACAACTTTATTCTCATCATTTTCAGTGTAGCAGATTAATAATTGGGATATAAATGGAGGCAGATGGAGTCCAGTTTTCCGATATAATACTCTCCTTGTGCTTTTAAAGGGTTGCACTGATGAGAGCAAAGTCGCAGTGTTTTTCTAAACACATGATTACATGTTTGATGAATTGAAGAAAGAAGAATGAAAGAAAATGAGTTGAGAAACATAACTAATACAGATATTACACACAGGGCACGAGAGGTCCAAAGCAAAACTCACTCATTTTAATTTGAACGTCAGTCTCACAGGCGTACAGGAAAAGCTCGCCATCCAAAATTGCTTGCAGTAATCAAACATCGCAGAATAAAAACAGTTAAAAGAAATCAATGATTTTTAATAAGATCAGAAACAATCTCTTAAAACACAACATCAATCACATTCTGTCATTTCTGCCTCCCTCTGTTTGTATATACATGTGTGTGTGTGTGTGTGTGCATGTTTATGTGGACTGCCATTTAGATGAATAACCACCAAACCGTGCAATGATTCAGCATCATATGCACTTTATCAATCAAGCAGTGCCTGAGAAGCACAAATGCAATTAGCTAATGTGTTTGCCTAAACTCATCAAAGGATGCAATTAGCAAGGGGAAACAGATAACCTCGCATCATCTATCAGAGAGGTGGAAGCAAAGGCACAGCGGGATGGAGGGGAGGGGGAGGGACGAGAGGTGAGGACAAGGAGGGGAGGTTACAGGGAAGACAAGAATTTGTAATGCCAAAGACATAATCTGCGAACGAGACAAAAGAATAAACATTGGTGACTGAAAAAGGTCTTATCTATTACACCTAACAATCCATCTCCCACCCTCGGCCTCCTCCCCTCCTCTCCTCTCTGTCTCTCTTTTTCTAATTACAACAGATGGCATTGAAGTGGCAGCCAGAGCATATTTCATCGGGAGGGAATAAAAGCAATTAGACATTCAATTTGGAGTGTAATTAATCCTACATCAAAGCCTTCATTAGTGATCGCTCGTTAGTGAAACATGCCTCTCTGAGAGGCCCAATAATAGCCCTCTTCGTCAGGGGATCAGCGCTAAGAGGGAAATCAAACAAGGTTAAACAAAAGCCATTGTTCCATTGGCAGAGAGACGAAGACAAATGAGGTGGTGAGGCTGGGGTTCGACTCACTATTTTACACACATTTTCCAACTCAAAGCTGTTTTTCCGGTTAGAGGTCTTAACTGTTAAAACTCTGGCTTAATGTGATTGCCTCCTATGTCAGTGCTTCAGCACTCGAGTTCCCTCTTAGGCCTAGATCACACTTAATGAATTTGAATGCGGTGCTCTCTGGTGGAAGCTCGTTCATTCCAAGTGAGGGAGTCTGTCGCATCATACTCCGACAACTGCTTTGTATTGCAATAAAGATTTTCCACCTGTGTTTCACTTTTTGATGTACGTCCATACCTATATACAAATCTGTGCAAATTTGGATGTGAGATCTTTTTTTTTGGGGGAGGCATCTTGGTTGACACATCCTGAAAACAAGCTAGAAATATCATCCATGGTCAGTATTAGGAGCGTTTCAGTTGTGAATAATTTTTATTCAACTTTCTCTGAGTTTTCCTTATTTGCATGTTTTTTAAGCCACCACTGGTGCCAGTAAATCAAGGTATCCATTTCAACAACTTGCTGTTTTCAAATTCTTCAGGATCTCTGTGTAATCTACTGTATTTACAGGGATTTACAGTGCAATGTAAATGTCAGCTGACATATTGCAATTAAACAAGCAGAAGTGTATATATTGGTACAATTGTGGCTCAGGTGGTAGAACTGGTCACCTATGAATTGTAAGGTTGCGGGTTCGATCCCCAGTTCCTCCTGTCCACATGTCGAAGTGTCCTTGGGCAAGACACTGAACGCTAATGGCGCATTTACACCGGTACCTACTTGCTTTGCTTCACCTCGGATCGGCCCCCCTTGGTTGCATTTACATTGCTGAGGATAGTCCTTCCTCCGTGTAGCTGGCCGTCATTCGTGACGTCATCTTTTATGTGATTCTTTCGTTTCTGACCACGCCGTCCAGCTCCCGCTGAATTTTCTCATCGGCGACTAATGACAAAGGTTTGCACCTCATCCTGAGTCCATGGGGCAGGATTTCTAACGGATGCCATTTCAGATTACCTGCAGTGATGACGCAACGACGCAGTGACGATTCCGACCAATAACATTTTAGTACCTGCTCCGACCTGACCAGCTACTTTTTTTGGAACCGCAGGAGAGGAGGTACAAAAAGTTGTACCAGGTACAGGTACTTTTTCGCCAGTGTAAATGCACCAAAACCAAAGCGAAGCGAGTAGGTACCAGTGTAAATGCGCCATATGTCAGTTTCATCTAGGGATTTACTTTCTTTTACAGATATATATTCCAGATTTTCCTTAGTGTTTGGTCCGTTTCATCCATCCATCCTTCCGCTATTTCTTGTCCGTGTTGGGTCTTGGGGGCAGCAGCCTTAGCAGGGAAGCCCAGACTTTCCTCTCTCTGGCCACTTCATCCAGCTCTTCTCGTGGAATGAATAAATGGATGGATGGATGGATGGATAGATGGATAGATAGATAGTCTTAATTTAGTTTTTTCCCTTTAGATTTTGTTTAGTTGCATTTTCTTCTTGCTTGTGTTAAACCAACTGGGTCCTTTGCTTTTTTGGTTGTTAATTCTGTTTTCTGTCAGTTGAGTGCCATCTTGTGGTGGAGGCTTGGCACTGATGGTGAGGTTCCTGCACAATGTCAATATTGTATAGCACTTTCCATGTTCCTGCCATTTGCTTTATTTCAATAAAATATTTAATTTTTGTTTGAAAAACCACGTCTCTGACCCTCCTTCTCAGTAATGAACCTGTGTGCTGTGAGGTACCAAAGTTACATTTTCTTTATACTTTCTCCAGGTGGAATTGTCAAAGTTATTTTTCAAATTAATTCCAACTTTACCCCTCACAAGCAAGTACACAGGCAGACACAATAAAAACACACAAAGAAATACCATGAAGTGAGCTAAATACGGCCAAAAGTTTTTGATCATTTGTTGAAAATGAGTTCTGAGGACGAGGCTCTCAGGTTCAGGGGGAGGGCAGTCCAGAACCTCGGGGCCACTGCCCCAAAGGCTCGGTCACCCTTGGTCTTTAACCTGGTCCAAGGCAACGTCAGGACCAACTGGTCAGTTGACCTCAAACACTGGCTGGGTGATTGTTTCTGGAGAGGCTCAGAAATGTAAAGTGGAGATTCTGTGTGGAAGGCTTCATAGGTGAGAGTCAGTATGTTGAATTGGATCCAGATGTGCACTGAGAGCCAGTGCATAGAGGTGAGGATGGATGTGATGTGACATGATTTCTTTGATCTTGTGAGCTGTCTTGCTGGAGCATTTTGGACAAGTTGAAGCTGGTCAACAAAAGGTTTGTGTGAAAGAAGTTAGAGTGGGTTAAGGATTTGACATGTTTATCCAAATGGATACATTGATCGAAATTGCCCCAAATTTCTTTGAAATGGGTGAACATTTCCCTTTAAGGCACCCAAGTGTTTAGACCCTCTGGAGGCAACCTTATCACTTGCAATGATCAACACCTCGGTTTTTATCTGCATTAAGTTGTCAAAAATTGCTTGCCATCCATTGTTCAATGGCAGCCAGACACTCATGTAAAGTGCAGAGACCCTCGAGATTGTCTGGTTTAAATGACAGATGGAGTTGGATGTCATCTGTGTAGCAACGATACAAGATTCCCTTAAAAGTACTGATTAGACAGCCTAGGGGGAGCATGTAAGAACTGGAACCAGCACGAAACCCTGTTGCACACCACATGAAAGCAAGAAAATACACACACATTGAGCAGTGTCCTTCGGTTCAAGAGTCTGACCCACTGCCTCACTCCTCCTTTCATATCAGCCATATACGAAAGTCTAATCGTCCACAAACCGACGGGTGATATCACGTTAGCTTCATCCAGTCTATATTAGGGATGGGTATCGTTAGGATCTTTATGAATCTGATTCTCATTTCGGTTCTGCTTATCGATTCCAGTTCCTAATGATTCCATATTTCGATTCCAAAAACAAAAAAACAGGAAGCCAAATGTATATTTAACATATTCATTTCCCAGACGTGTTGCAGTTTCCACGTTGGCCGCTCTCTCTACTAAAATTAATCCTTTTTTTTTTTTTTACATTACCCCTTTTCCACCAAACAAGAACAGGGTCTAGTTCCGGGTTGGTGCCAGTCCTGGTGGTCAGTCGGTTCAGATCCCGTTTCTCCTATGAACTGGTTTGCTTTTCCACTGACAAGGAGCCAGGTTGGGGCCACGTCAATGTAAAAGGTCAGTACGTCACTGCAGAGGTAGCCGGTTCACAACAACCAGCCGCTAGCAAGCTAGCTGCTGTTAACAAACTACTGTTACCCTGTTACTATTGTCGGAGTTTTCAGCCTTCTTCTTTGTGCT
>OOFC01006653.1:3314-35613 GCA_900323345.1 Pseudochromis fuscus
CAGCCCAGCGCAGGACTTGCCATCCCCCAGCAGGTGGCGCCCCGGGGGGCAGGTGCACTTGAAGCTGCCAGGAGTGTTGATGCACTGGTGGGCACAGGGCTGCGGAAGCCGCTCACACTCATTTATGTCTGCCCTCGGTACAAAGAGAGACCAGCACCAAGAAAAGTGACAGAAAAAAGTTTGGAAGGAGAGAAAAGTGCAAAGTAATGCACAAGTACAGAAAAAAGGTGATATTCATAGTGATGAAAGGAACAAAGGAGGTGGTGCGGGCCATGAAACAAAGAAGAGACAGATGAGGATGAGGGGAGAAAAGGGGATATGTCAATTACCCCACTGTATTACAATACATTTTCATGTCCCTGAGACAGAAATGTATTGAAACTATACACATGTATATTCAATTTGAATGAGATAATTGTTACCTCTCAAATCTGAATCTCTCCACATTTTATCTGAAGATTGGTCTCAGATAATATTTATAGTTAGTCCGGTACAAAACCCAATTCATGGCAGATACAGTATTTGATGCAAATAGACATTAATGTCCAACGTTAATCAGGTCACAGGGGGATAGAGAATGTATGCCATTACAAAGCAACACCAGGAAATAGCCAGATCTAAACATAAAAGGTGTTGGAAAAAGTTTGAAAAGTCAGAATTTAAAGAAAGCGAAAAGAAACACAGTGACAGACAGAGCTGTGAGACATGGTACTGGTCTTTTTATGGCCAATGTGCCAAAGGAGGAACCATTTACTTTCAGTTTCCCTTTCATCCTAACCTCTTCCCTAACAGCTGTCTAACAGTGCAGATGGAGCATCAGCCTAGAGTTTTAAAGGATCTGACAACATGCAGTAACACTTCTGCAAAAAGAGGAAAGCCTTGACATTGAATGTAAAGAGTTAATCAGCAGTTTGTATTGCAGCAAGTGGCAGGATTTGATGCGTACATTGAAGATGACAGCATTTTTTTTAGACTTTCTATAAGGGTGAGTCACTAAAAAGAGAAAAAAAGTCTGCTGGTAGAAGCAAGCAAGCTGATGGCAAGTGTAAGGGTAGAGCAGTGCAAAAATGAACAAGTTTTTAACTGCTTAACATACTGTATGCTCAGGCAAATATCTAGCACTCAGCAGAATGCAGCAGTAGCAAATGGAAGTATCACCTGAATGATCACTGCAAACTGAGCCTCTTTGCATGTCAGAAATCACGGCACTGTACTCATGTTTTACCAATATCTGATGAGGTGCTGACACCTCAGTGCTGAGAAGAAGACAAAGGGGATGTACGCACCGACACAGGGTCGTCCTACTCCCTGAGATCTGTAGCCCCGTGGACAGGTACAGTGGTAGCTGCCTCTGCTGTTCTCACAGATCTGGTTGTATCTGCACTGGTGGGTCCCCTCTCTGCACTCATCGATGTCTAGAACAGACCAACGCAGATCAAGCCATTAACCCAGCAACATGGAAAACTACAATCTCTTTATCTGTAGTGATTTAAGGTTGTTCCTCTGCAGATGCTTGCTGGACACTCACCTACACAAGTTCCATTTCCACCTTTGGTCATCCCATTAGGGCACAGGTCAATACAGGTGTAACCACCCCGTGTGTTTTTACACTGCTGATCTGAACGGCAAACTCTCTGTCTGCACTCATTTATATCTAAAAAGAGAAGGAGAGAAGAGAATGAATCAAAATATATTAGAATTTAATTTCTACAAGGGAAAGGGAAATCAATTCAAGCAAATTTTAGTTTCAAATTTAGTTTTAGGTATTATGTAAAAATGTAGTGTAAATGGTGCTCATGTTTTCAATGATATGTTAGTGGACAGGAGTCTCACCTATACAGCGTCTGTTCCTGAGTTGAAAGCCTGGTTCACAGGCACAGCGGTAACTACCAATGGTATTTAAACAGTGTTGATTACACGGACTGGACTCCTGACACTCGTTCACGTCTGAGCAACAAAAAAAACGTTGCACATCGGCTTTAAGAAACATGGAAGAAAATATCAATAATAAAGAAGTGTAGGAGACCAATAATGCCTGAAGTTGTACCTGTGCAGCTGAGACCATCAGCTGTTCTCCTGAAACCCCGCCCACAGCGCATGACACATCTGTAAGAGCCAATGGTGTTCTCACAGTCCTGTCCATCATGGCAGACATTCCCTCCCAGTGAACACTCATCAATGTCTAAGAGAGAGGAGAGCAGTGGATTAACTGGGTTATGACCTACTCCTGTGACAATAATTAGAAATAATCGAAAGGTGCAACATGTGGCTGTGTGTTTTGTACCTTGACAGGTTCTACCATCAGCTGAGATGGTGAGGCCTCGTGGACAGGAGCAGTAGTAGGTGCCCATGGCGTTGTGGCAGGCATGAGAACAGGGGTTCCCAACCTGACATTCATTCTCATCTGCAGGACACAAGTAACACAAATAAACAACAGTGCTTTTCAAAGTAGCGTTTACAAGAACAATATATTCTGATTAGAATTACCTGCACAGTAAGGTCCAGCAGACACCAAGGTGAAGCCATGAGGACACTGATTGCTGCGATCACCTGGAAACATCAGAAACTTATCAATAAAGAAAATTCAATAACTAAGAAATAAGAGAATAAAAAGTCTAAAATTTAGTCTTTTACCAAAAGTGTAAATATTTAAACATTGTTACAACATTTTTATATTCACCCTTGCTGATAGTAGCTTGTATGCTGTACTCCAACACCTCCTCCAGTGGGTGGTACTGAGCACTGATGGCTGTGGCCTGCAGTGTTTCTACCAGGTAGGGCATCTTCCCTTTGGACGAGTCGTAAGAGATGGTGTGGTTCCAGGAGTACGGCACACTCTCCTTATCGATGCTGAACATGCGGGTGGACAGAGCGTACAGCTGGCCAGGACCTGTCTGGATGTAATCCTCCGTATAGTCCTGAAAGAACACAGGGGACATGTACAATAGACACTTTCTAGCTGTGGAAATTTTCCACCTGAGAGGTTTGCTGTGAGACAGGTTTGGAGCTTTGGAGCTCTTTAACCCTTTAAGCGCCCTTCTTGGACACAGAACAGAAGCTGTATTTATGTCAGTGTCAGAGTTGGAAAGTTGCAAGTTGTGAAGTATTGCAGAGAGGTGCATTATGCAGAGTTCAGATATTAGAAACTGGCCTTTAACTGTGCACAAGCTCAGAGTGTTAAAATAACATTACCTAACCTTCCTGGAATGGAGGAAGCCATCAATAGTACATCATTTATCATAGAATAGTCAACAGTAGTGTAACAGATTTGTGAACTTTTTGTTCAAGAAATAAAGGGTATGCAATTTGTTGTTCTCCAATTTTGAAGCAATCAATCAAATAAAATGTTATACTTTCTAATTTGAGGTTATGGTAATGATGTCAAAATTGAAACAGTTTGACCTTGTTTTGCTGATGATTTTTGATTTACAGATAAATGCAGTCGACATAATATTTACAGTGCCTCTTTGTGTACCTTGATACTAATGTCAGCATGTGAAGGCAGCTGCAGGATGTGTCCATTCACTACAATGTCCAGTAGCAATGCTCCATCAGAGTCCAGGCCCCTGGCAATGTGGGTCATCCTCAGGATCTCACCTGGTAACATCCAAACACATTACACCTGTCAATCAGCCTACTAAACTAACGCACATTTGTGTAAGGATTGCATTACTTCACAGGCAGCCCAGAAGCACTCCTACCTGTAGCAAACTCCACTTGTGTCTCTCGTCTGAAGAGGCCTCCAGTCAGAGTGTAGCCGTTGACAGCCTCTCCTACTTCCTGTGCGGTGGTCCAGTAGATGGGGTTCAGGATGGAGATGAGTTTCCTCATTGCAGGACCTTCAATTGAAAAAACAACAAATTTATTTTAATAAAGAAAATGTAAGAAAATGGCTTACTTCAGTCAACATAAAAAAAAACAAACAACAACAACAACAACAAAATCAGAAAATATATGTACAAATAAAACTGCGGGAAACCTCACCTAACGTCCTTGGTACATTAGAAATAGTGGCTTTGGTGATTCTGCTGCCAGACTTGCTGTCTGTGATGGTGGCGTTGAGGATGGAGATGCCAAACTCAATATCATTAATGTTTCCTATGATGCTACCTCGAGCCTTCTGGGGTCCACCTGACAAAGACAGGAGGTATTTAAATGTAAAGTGTAGAGAGAAACACACACGATCAACAGATACACAGAGCATTTTGATGACATGTCTAACCTGGGCAGGCCAGAGCGTTACACCTGGACAGCTGGGTGGAGTCTCCTGGACATGGCCGGCCACTGTTACTTGGAGGTGGATTGTTGCAGAGTCGGACACGTGTCCTTTCCCCGCCTCCACAGGACGCAGAGCATTCTCCCCATGGCTGCCATGAGCCCCACTTACCATCAACTGCAATGATAAACCCACACACAAATAGCAGTACAGGCATACACAATAACACACTAATCATAGAAACAGAAACATTTTGGAGGTAATTTGGTGATTTTTGGGATCCCTTAAAATGATTAATTTGTACTACTGATTAGTTCTTCCCTCCATATTTTTTCCTATCCTGACACTGTAAACATGTAGACTCACCAGGACAGCTGGCTGTGCTGCATCTCTGTATTTGTGTATCAGCACCTGCACAAGCCCTCCCACCATTGGCAGGCCTTGGGTTGTCACAGGTCCTGTAGCGCCTCATCTGACCTCCGTTACATGTCTTGCTGCAGCTGCCCCAGCTGCTCCATGGACCCCAGTTACCACTGACTGACACAAAGCAGGGAAAAATGTTAGATACACAAATTAAGAGAGAAATATATTAAGATATAGAACATGGACACTGTATTTGTAAAATCTAACCAATAAGACTAAATAAAAGTTAAAATGACTTACTGGGGCAGGGCTCACTGTTACAGAAGTCAATATGAACGTCATTGCCTTCACACTGCCTGCCACCATGCTGAGGGGCGGGGCTGGCACAGAGGCGTGTCCTCTGTCTGGTCCCGCCGCCACAGGAAACACTGCAGGCTCCCCAGCTCACCCAGGATGACCACTTTCCATCCACTGGAGGACACAAGGAAAGAAGTAACACAAGGTTTAGTCAAGGTTTTGTGCAAAATGTGGCTCTTACATCCATTGGGGAAAAGGCAAGAGTTGAAAGTTTTCTTCAAGCATAATCTTGCCCTTACCAGGACAAGGTTTCTCCTTGCACACTTGTGTTTGGGTGTCTGTGCCTTCACACTGTGGCCCATCAAATGCTGGAGGGGGGTTGTTACACAGCCGGATCCTGGACTGCATGCCTTTACCACAGGTCTCACTGCATGCGCTCCACGGTAGCCAAGAGCCCCAGTTACCTGCCACTGTGAGAGCATATACAAAACGTTAACAGGTCCAGAGTCTATTATGTGCACAATAGATTAATAAACAAGAGTGATCTATATGCAGATCACTGACACTCCTATCTGTTATAAATAACAATAGTGCTTTTATACATTTGACAGCCATCTGTTGCATTTATTGAAAATGTATTTTTGCACCTGGACAGGGTCTGACACTGCACATGATGACCTCTACTGCCTTCCCCTCACACGGCCTGCCTCCATGCTGGGCTGGAGGGTTACTGCAGGTCCGGACTCTGGTTCTGTTGCCCTGACCACAAGTTCGTGAGCACTCCTCCCAGAGAGACCACTCTGACCAATGACCATCCACTGTAGCAGGACAAAGGCACAGAGATTGTTACGACATGCACCATTTTGACAGCACAACAAAGATAAATCCTCTGGCTGTTCAAAGCACTCTCACCAGGACAGGGTTTTCCTTGACAACTGCGTGTCTCTGTGTGTGATCCTGCACAGTGACGTCCTCCATTGGCAGGTAAAGGATTGTTACACTGTCTCAGCCTCTTCTGGGCCCCGACACCACAGGAGACACTGCAAGGACCCCACTCTGCCCACTCTGAGTAGCCCCCGTGGACTACAAAACAAATGGCATCTGATCAGTCTGGGCATGTATTTGCTTTCTCTTTTACTATGTATAAAGACGTCCATAAGTCTACAGAACTTGGATTTTTTTTTGTCATTACAGCACACATGAGGATATGTATGCGTGCTTCATACAGGTGTAAATGTCAGCCACCTGAAACATGCACAATGTCTAGCTCACCTCGTACAGTAAGAGCAACCCTGACCAACACTGATCCAAGCAAGTTCCTGGCCACGCATTCATATTCAGCCGTGTCCTCCTTCTGGGCGCTGCTGATCCTGAGGGAACCGTTGGACAAGGTGGAGAAACGGTCGTTACCCAGTAGGGGCCGCCCCTGACGCGCCCACTCTATCATCGGGGTTGGCTCACCATCTGCCTGACAGTTGAGCAAAGCTGTGGTACCAGCATCCACAACTGTCTCCACTGGCTCTACAATGATGATGGGTGCACCTGGAAGAAGAGTGTACATCTATTAGGTCTAATCCTCAATTAAAACTCCTTTATAACTCTCTAATCAACACTAAAGCTGACCGACAGAGGTAAACACTTACTCTGCAAGGTAAGTGTGACGCTTCTTTCTACCACCCCTGCATCATTTGTTGCCACACATATGTAGTTGCCTGCATCTTCACTCTGCAAAATAAAAAGACAGTCGAAAAGATTTGTGTTTTTACTGAACCATGAGAAGAATCAAACCTTTTATTAGCACCTTTTACTTATAATTACACTAAAAAGAATCTTAGTGTTTTCTTACCACGGTGCCATATATGGCCAGGGAGCCGTTGTCAAGTTGTCTGATTCTGTTGCTGATCTGGATGTTTATTCCATTTTTGCTCCACTGGATGGTCGGTAGTGGGTCTCCCCGAACCTCACAGTTCAGGATGGCATTTCCACCCAGAGGTTCAATACGGTTGGAGTGAAGATCTCCGTCAATGATAGGAGGTTCTTGACAATGGTCAGAAGGGAGTGAAATCACAACATTTGGTCCAACATCACATATAAATTACTGAATTACCAACAAGTTAGCAACAAATGTAAAATGAGTCCAAATCTTTGATGAAATTGTGGTTCTACCTTTGACATAGACAAAGCCTAATGACTTGATGGTTCCTACGCTGTTTTCTGCCACACAGGTGTAGGTGCCTGAGTCATCTTTGCTCACTCTCTCGATCACCAGCTCACTGTGACCGTTCATGTGATCGTAGTGAACTGCAGCATCAAGTCAGTGAAAGAGAAGAGAAAAACACAGTGAGAAATATTTAAAAAATACCACTGTGATACATTTAAACAAATGTGCCTAAACAAACTATTTAAATTCAGTCAAACCTGGGATGATGTTGTTGTTGAAGGCCCAGGTGATTCTGGGTAGGGGGATCCCACTGACACCACAGGACAGCAACAAGCGCTCTCCCTTGTTGAGTGCAGCATCTCCGAGCAGCTCCGTGAAGACAGGGTGAGTATGAACCGACAGGGTCACCGTCCAACTGTCCTGTCCCACTGAATTAGTGGCAACACAAGTATAACTTCCTGCGTCATCAGGCTGGTGCAGAGAGGGGAAGGTGAGGGACAGGAGAGAGATGACATGCATAAAAGTTTTCAGACAAGACAGACTCATTCATGAAGAACTGTTGACACAGATGGAACTAATATACATACACACCTAAGCTAAGTCAAAACACTACACATTAGCAAACTAGAATACAGCTTGGAAGTTTTCCTGTCTATAGCTTTCTTTACCTGTGCGATGTCAATAACCAGCTCCCCAGAGGGCAGGATCGTGTACTCCCCCATGCTTTCACTGAGAGGAACGCCATCTTTTTCCCAGGACAGTGTGGGCTGCGGGATGCCCTCCGCTACACACACCAGCTGGGTCTGACTGTTTTCTACCACCGTGACTTCCTGCTCTCCACCACGAATGGAAGGAGGAACTGGAAAAAGAAAGATGAGTTAAAACAAAGTCCCTCTGCAGATGTTTTTGTTTGACTTCCCTTTGTGTGATTTTGTTTTAAAATATGTCAGTGTTTAATTTAACAATACAATGTGTAGGTTATAAAGTTTGCTTTTTTTAGGTGAATTTTGATGTTAAAATAGTGAAATAATGTACAGGTGAACTACCACGTAAAAAACTAGCAAGGACTCTGAGAGCCCAAACCTCTGCCAGGGTGTAATCCAGCTGCACTGATGCTACAGACTGAACACTGCTGCCCTCTTGTGGTGAAGTAGCAACTATCTTGTTAAATCTTTTGCCGAATATAACAGGCAGGACTTCCCTGGGATTTCAACATTTGTTTTTAGGGACAGGATCGTATCCTCTGCTCTTGGCAAAAATGACTTAATTTGTTCCTTGATATCTCAAAGTGACTTTTCGAAGGAGACCTGTTTATAAGTTTTTCCATAACGTTGCTAACAAACAAACACAAACAAACATAAAACCAACAACTATAAGAAATCATCACGAATGTAAGTGTGTTGTGTTGGATTATTACATTACTGTATTGAAACCTATGAACCTACTCTGCACAGTGAGGCTCATCTCCACGCTGTCTGTTCCCGCTGCATTGGCAGCAGTGCAAGTGTATCTTCCGGCATCACTTGGCTGAATGAAGGCGATCTGCAGGGATCCTGAACTGAGCACCCGCTGGCGTACCGATTCGCTCAGCAGCTGCCCGTCTTTGTGCCATGTGACAGCAGGGGGAGGGGAGCCATCGGTCTGGCACTGCAGCGTCACAGAGGAGTCCACAGGTGCCAAGTAAGTCTGAGTCTCTGAGCTGATCACTGGTGGGACTGCACGGTGCAAACAGAAGTATCATGTGAAGTAAATGCATTTAGTCTAATTATTAACATCCAAACATAAATTCTGGTGACTGCAGGAATCTGGAGGTTGTAATGTACAAGTCAAATAATAACTGTTACTTCTGAGCAACACATAAATATGTTTCTCTTTTTTGTTTTTTATAAACTAGGAAGGCCTTAGATCATAAGGTGTTCTTACACAACTGCTGGTACCAAAACTGGCAATTAATCATGTATCACCCACCTTGTACTCGGACTTTAGTCTTGCCTAACGCAGTGCCAGCAGGATTTTGAGCTACACATATGTACGTCCCAGACTCTGATAAAGAAGCTTTGGAGATCTGCAGACTTCCATTGGGGAGTATTGTGAAACTACCACCTGAAGCATGAAACAAGGGACACCTTGTCAGGAGTGATCACTTATGACTGCTGACACACAGATAGACAGAATGAATTACCTGTGGTGGGTATGTTGATGCCCTCCTTCTGCCAGGTGATGGTCGGTCTGGGCGAGCCTGTGGCCCTGCAGGGCAGAGTGATGGGGTTATTGAGGATCACATCCAGGGTGGCCGGATGGGACTGGATCACTGGGAGCTCTGAGGATGGGGATGAGAGAACAGTGACGGACAGAAAGATATCAAGAACAAAAATTCCATGTCAGTCATGGAGCATTTGCACCATAATGGAAAAGTGGCACGCATAATAGGTTTTTATCACTATTACAGACACTGTCATCAAATTATGTTTTTTATTTGTCTTAGTGCATGTCCAAGCATCCTCCCTGCCTTCTCACTTGCTTTAAAATAAGATGTAAATAAACAAAAGACTTATTTATTTTATGGTAAATAAATAGGTGAAAAACAAGGCAATTTTTTTTTACTGAAAACATGTCGACATGCTATGGTAGCAAAACCACAGACATAAATAATGAAAGGAATGATGCTTAGTGGCTCACTGCTACACTGCCATCACATATTGGGACACTAAACACAACAAAGTGATGGTCAATGCTAGTCACACATGTGCTCTTACTGCTATGACTAGTAGAAATGTCTGTTGTGACAAAGGCTGACTGCAAATTTTTTCCACAATTACATGTGGAAACAACATCAGAAAGGTCACACAGTTTTCAATCAAGTAGAGTCTGTAACAACTCTGCAGAGACCCACACAGTGGTCTAACATATATAGAAAACACTTGTTTACGTCAAATATGGCTGTGTAGTGTAGGATCTTCAATAAATATGTTCAACACTGAAGCAGATATTAAAGTCTCCTTCACAATTGTTTATATTTTTTCGTTGCTGGTGTAACGCTGTAACATGAGCACCATTTGACAATTTTAGATCAAATACAATTTCTAGCTGCCTTTTATTGCAACTTCAATGGGAGCAGAAGTAACTACGTTTCAAGGAACATAAAACAAAAAGTCACAAGAGACTAATGTCCTACATTTCCCTCTTTAACAGATCTTTTTTTTTTTTTTTTACAGTAGAAACTTGCCAAAGTGCAGGTGAAACAAATTTGGTTAAAGATTGCTCTTTGATCAAGTGTCCAAGTAAACCATACAAAAGAGCCAACACTGACATTACAAGGTCTCTGCAGCTGGCTCGCCTCAATAAAGTGCAGCTGTTATCAATCTTATAAACTGCACATGTGCTGCTCCTGCTACAATTTTCCAGAAGGTTTGCTGAGATAAAAACTCTACTGACTAAACTGTCTGGAGCAGTTCTCTATGTAAAGGACACTTACAAGTCTGGAGCATTTGTACCAAGACTGCATGACTGAATTTACCAATATGAAGAGTTGCACTTGTCAGACACAAAACTGTCTAGGACAAAACTGTCCTTTTACTAAAAAATGAATGAAGACAACAACAGCCTGTTAATCAGAATCCACAGTTATAATATGAAAAGCAAATTTGTGGTGAGCATTAAATATTATAAGCCTATTGCCAACTTGCACAGCTTTGAAAAAGCAGTGTGTCTCTTGATGTTTGTCAGGATGTCTTTACCCTGCACTGTGAGCTGCACGTGGCGGTGGGTGGAGCCTGCTACATTCTTAGCCGTGCATGAGTAGCGTCCAGCATGAATGAGCTCAGCTGACGTGATCTCTACTGGACCTGAGTGCAGAGCAACACACACATATATTACAAACAAGTTAACACAATTATTGACACCTACCAAAATCCTCATTGACACATTATCTATATCTTAAAGTTTAAGACAACCTAATCAAATGTAAATCTTCTACTGTTTAATCAGTAAATGTATTTTGCCTACTACGAGTGTATATTTGGAGACTTATTAAGAAAATCTTGTGTACTTGTAAATATTACTATTAATCTCACCTGCTGGCAGAATGCTATATCCTTGTCCCTTTGAGGGCAGCTTCGCGCCATCTTTGCTCCAGTGGATGGTGGGCTCTGGGACACCAGATGCAGTACAAGCGATGACCACTGGGGATGTTCTGGTTACGATCAGCTCCGTGGGTTCATCTGCTATAGATGGTGGAACTAGAGGGACAGACACAGCAAGAAAACTTGTAGTGGGAAAGGAAAATATTTTAACTTGCTATTTCTGATGATCAGATTTGAAGATCAGATTAAAAAAAAAGAGGTTTAGTCACTTCTTGAAGCAATCTTTATAAACACTAATAAGAAGAATGTAAACAAAGGTTTTACTCACCATTGACAGTGAGGTTGATGGATCTGGAGTCTTCCCCTGCCTCATTAGAGACCACACACTCATACACTGCAGTGTCCTCCACTGTGGGAGCTATAACTACCAGGGATCCTGATGACAGTGATCTGGATATGATGAAGAGAGGTGATGTTAGCATTTTGAAGAAGTTTTACAGAATATTATACTAACTACATGTATACACCTGATAAGATTGGATATGTATTGGAAGAAAAAAAATTGCTCAAGCAATAAAGACATTAATTTGGACTAGGCAGAACAAAAACTTAACAAAAACTTAAAATGTGTTTAAAGTTCCTGTTTAAATTTTTCAGAAACAACAAAAGTTTTTATTATTGTAAATTAGGAAAGAGAGGGAGAAAACCTGGATCAACCTGTACATATTTTGGTTCTGGTCAGTATTAATGGTTCGACCATTTTTCTTCCAGCCGATAGTGGGTTTGGGAATGCCGGTGGCCTCACAAGGCAGGGTGGTCTGAACGTTCACTATCACCGTCACATTGGTGCGACTGTCAGCGATGGATGGAGGCACTAAAGGATGAGAAGCAGGAGATTATTATTGGGTGATTGTGCAACTGTGATTTTGTGTCACCTGCACAGTCTGTATGCATGTGCTACCCACCATATACTTGCAGATCCACTCTCTTGCGTTGCGTGCCCGCTTGATTTGTTGCCATGCACAGGTAGCGCCCAGTGTCGGTCACCTGAGCTGAGTGGATGTGCAAAGACCCATCCTCTGCAAACGTATACCTGCACATATGACCACAGGCTGAATGAAGTGATGAAACTGGAAACATCATCGTAAAACAAGGATAGAAATAGTGGTTTAACAAGAGGACATCATCGTTGTATATCATGTGAATTACCTGGGGTTGTTTCCTGCTAATATTGCACCGTGCTTCCTCCAGGTGACACGAGGTGGTGGCACTCCACTTACTACACATTCAAGCACTGCTGGCTTGTTGATGTGGACTGACAATGTCTCGGGGCCAACTTTAATAGTTGGGGCCACTGAGGGAACAAGCATTCATACTGACAAATTATTTTTGTCTGTCTTTTCAACTTTATGACATAAACTCTAAAACTAACAATAAAGTAACGCGTAATAAGTTCAGTAGAAAAGTAATTGTATCTATTGTACATACAGCAGTTGTATATATGTATGATGCAACTATACCATTGACAGCAAGGTTAAACTGCCGTGTAGTCTTGCCAGCGATGTTACTCGCCACACATGTGTACTGAGCCCTGTCGCTGAGCTCTGCCATGTTGATCTGTAAGTAGCGTCCACCAGACAGAATACGCACACGTGCAGAGGCCTAAACAAAAGAAAAAATATCATTTCAAATACATGCCAGCAGCAATAAGTGTTGCGTTGGTAGAGGTTTGTCTGAATGCAGACCTGCAGTGGTTGGCCATCTTTGAGCCAGGTCAGAGTTGGAGGTGGCACAGCATCAGATTTGCACTCCAGAGTCACCTGTCTGTTCTGCAGCACTGACACATCCTGAGGCGTGCTCTCCCCCGCAATGTTAGGGGGAACTGAGAAAAGCATGGACCAGAAAGAAGAACTGAAATTAATTTTATAGTGTAATCTCATTTTAAAAACTATGTAACATGCATGACAAAGGAAATCACACTACATAAAGTTAACTATGTAGGATATAAATGAATCTTACCTTTTACTGATGTATTAATTTAATTGCCTACAAGGTAGAGACAGTTTCTACCAACTGATGTACTTTCCACACAACAACGCGTGTTACCCACCATGCACTCGAACCAGGAACTCCTTGTCATCATCTCCTGCTGGACTGTTGGCTAAGCAGCTGTATCTGCCTGTGTCTTCCAACTGAAAAAGTGTGAACCCAAAAATCAGTGTGTTGTGATGTTATCATGTTGTTCCTCTAATAATAGAAGTGAGGTTTTAATGTTCACTTATTAAGTTACATATGAGTATGGTAAATGTTATTTTTCCATAACAATCTCAGGCCAGTCACCTGTGCTGAGGCCACACGGAGCACCTCTCCTCCCCGGAGGAGACGCAGGCTGTCTGTCTGTGGAAGTGGGCGTCCATCTTTCAGCCAGGTCAGAGAGGGTGTAGGGATGCCTGTGGCCTCACACTGGAGCTCCAAGACATTATTAACCACCACTGATACTTCTGCTGGGACGCCAGAGCCCTCGATGTGTGGGGGGTCTGACAAAGAAAATGTAAATGAAATAAACTTTCTCCCCTCCATGAGTCAACGCTGAAGTTGCAGAATACGAGCCGTCATCTGCTTTCACCCACCCAGAACCTTCAGGTTGAAGTGGCGGCTAGCTTGACCGGCGGTATTGTTAGCCATGCAGGTGTAGCGTCCTGTGTCGTTGACTTGTGCTTTGCTAATCTGTAAGGTGGTATTCAGGTTGAGGAGAGTGAGGTGGGGGTCAGGGACTAGTGTGACTCCATCCTTGAGCCAGGAAAGAGTGGGTGCTGGGGTCCCATCAGCAACACACAGCAGAGAGGCTACGTTTCCTCTGACTATAGTCACATCCTCTGTGCTCCCTGCTCCATCCAGACCAGGAGGAACTGAGGAGAATAATGTAACAACTCATCATACCCTGTCTTTCTTATTTTGACTGAGAATATGTGAAAGGATGTGGATAACCATAAGTTGAAAACTATACAACTAAAATGATTTCTTGAGGAGTTTTCAGGTTTTCCGACTCACCATGCACCTGTAGGTTATAATGTCTGTTGTCCACGCCTGCCCTGTTTGATGCAACGCAGGTGTAGCTTCCACTGTCAGACACCTGTATACGTGTAATCCTGACAGATCAAAAGGGACAATATATAAATATCCTGATAAATTTTACATTTTCACTTTAGTCCAAAATTCAGTGAGATATTTTCCAAGAAAAACTGTTTCTTGGGGTAAAATCCATTATTACCTCTGCCAAAAAAACTCATGAGTTCACCTGGCTGTGTCAGTATGTTTGTTAGCAAGACTATGAAATAACTACTCAACAGATTTCTCCTCAAAAATCCAGAAAAATTCCAGTCTTGTATTTTATCACAAGAGGGCAGCAGTGTTCAGTGTATCGCATCAGTACAGCTGGATTATTTCTTGATGGATGTTTGTGCTGTTTGGCTGCCTTCTACTTGTTGAAGTGAAGTTACAGATGGGGCCAACACTAATCTCTAAATACTATGTTTTTTATTGCTTTTGTGATTGTCAAGGCAACCAAGTACAACTCTTTTAAAGAAACCTATTATTTGGAAATCATTTACATAAACAACCTATAATAAGATAAGATACATTATGATCTTGTGGCAGATTTTAAAGCCAAAAGTATTTGAGTTTATATAAAAGCAACAATGTTTCCAGGTAAAAGTTTCACATAGTCCTGTCCACGTTCCCTGTCCACTGACTTACCGGAGCACTTGTCCAGCAGAGAGGAGGCGTATGTGGGAGGAGACCGGCAGAGGCAGACCATTTCTCAGCCAGTTGAGCTGAGGCAGAGGAGAGCCGGTAGCAACACACTCAATATTGACAGAACTGTCCAGAACTGTGATCAGCTCCTCAGCAGTCTCTTCATTGCCATTGATCACGGGAGGAACTGGGAGAGCAAGCGAGAGTAATATTAGCCACATGAAAACAAAATGTTTCTACTGAATGATATGATAAAAATGAAATTGACCCACCGTACACATTCAGATTAAATATCCTGTCCTCTTCTCCTGCAGAATTAGTGGCCACACAGGTGTACTTTCCACTGTCTGTGGTGTGAGCTCGGGTCACAGTGAGTGTGCTGCCATCTGGACTGATCCTGCACATAGGCAGAAAACATCCTTTATTAGAGAGGTCACTGGAAGCAGATCTGGACTGGGATACTGTAAAATTCCTGCTTTTCTCTGGTGTGTTTTGGTTGGCAGGTATTAATGTACCCCAGTCCTTTGTTTCTGCTTGTGATGATGGCTTCCCCGTCCTTCAACCACTGGATACTTGGAGTTGGTGTACCATGGGCTCGACAGACCAGCTGGATGCTTTCATTTAGCAGGACTCCCATCTCACTGGGCATCTCTGATCCAGAGATACTGGGAGGGACTAAGATTAAATTATCATAGTTAGAAGCAGTTAAAATTGTATGATCTTGTAAGTTGACATACAAATCCCCATACTTTATTAACTGGAAAAAATATACACACATTTGGTAAATAATCACAACTTCAAATAAAAGAATAAGTTGCAACCTTTTTATAACTATTTTCTACAACATAGTGATGTTTGAAATATGAGACTTAAATATATGCATGTACCTTGTATGGTGAGATGGTAGCTCTTCCGTGCTTTTCCTTCCACGTTGGAGGCCAGGCAGGTGTAAGTGCCACTGTCAGAAATCTGCGACCGTGCAATCTGCAGCTTGCTGCCTCCTGAGAAGATGTGCATCTCCAGAGACTCTGAATTCTCTGCAGGAATGATAAAATTCATTCATTTGTTATGAATAAATAGATAATTCAACAAGACAAAGCCACTATACCCAGTATGTACTGTTGCTCTTTTTCTGAACCATGTACACAAGACATAACCCTTCCAGTATTTTGATTACAAATGAATGATCAATCATTTTTCCCAGAAGGGCATTAACCGACGATGAAATTGTTTTTTGTGGTCCTTCTGATTGCAGATCTGTCGAGCTCATTTAAACCCAGTACACAAGCTTACCAATGGATCGTCCATTTTTCATCCAGGTGAGAGAGGGCGGAGGGATTCCAGCAGCATCACAAGAGAACGTGACTGGGTTACTGATGGTTTCCACAACGGTCTCCTCTGCTGGGCCATCGATACTGGGAGGTACTGAACAGAGAGAGAGAGTGAGAGAGACATATCTCTTATGATGTTCTGCAAGTGGTAATTATTGATTTTTCAACAATATAACATTTGCAATATCATACCATAGATGTTCAAGTGGAAGTTCTTGTCCACTTGTCCAGCAACATTGGTGGCCATGCAGACATACTGTCCTGTATCAGATACCTGAAGAAAAAATGCAGATGCAAAAAATATATTATATCATATTTCCATGTAACATAACATTTTGCCTGTGGCTATTTGAAAGGGAATGTGATACATTATTGCTAATGTGACAAAGAGACTGGCTCATACAGAGATTTAAAAAGATATGTGATCACTGAAAAAAGTGAAAAAATTGAAAATATAGAAAATAAAGAAAAGACCAGAATGTCATCCGTTCGTCTCTCACCTCTGAACCTTTGATCTGAAGAATCCTTCCCTCTGCCAGAACGTGGAGGTTGGCTGATTCTGTCACTACTCTGCCGTTCTTGTACCAGGTGATGGTGGGAGGAGGAACAGCGTTGGATTCACACTCCAGAGTTACTGATTTCCCAACAAGCACATTCACCACCACAGGAGAATCTCCACTGTTGTCCCTGATACTGGGAGGAACTGCAGGTAGGGGAGAGAACATACTTAGTCACTTTATGATGTAAAATGAGGCCAACATCAGGAGCACAGTGTACAATATCAACAATATAGACTGACCAAAAACAGTGAGATAGATGTGTTTGTAAGCCTCTCCTGCTGCATTCATGGCTACACAGGTGTACTTTCCTCCATCAGATACTTTTGCTTTCAGAATCTGTAACGTACGACCACCTGAAAGACAAATGGACAGAAGTTCAGAATATAATGTAATCTGGTGTTGTCTGAAATATTAATTTACTACAAGATGTCTTCAGTTCTCTCTGGTTCCTTCTTGCTAAATGTAGACTTTTTAAAAGTGACCTGATACCTGGCATCATGAGCGCATTAGTGTTGGCCTGAACTGGGCCCCTATCATTTAGCCAGCTCAGTGTGGGAGGAGGGAAGCCAGTAGCTTCACAAGACAGAGACACAAAGTTGTTCACCACCACTGTCACATTCTCAGGACTCAGACCGATGATGGTGGGAGGCACTTGAAAAGAAGATGAAGGCAACATTTAAATCTTCATGAACTCCACAGTCTACATGTACTCTTCACAAAGTCCCTAAAGAAACTCAGAATAGCTTCCTGCAACTCACCATGAACATTGAGGTTAAAGGTTTTTTCTGCACTTCCTGCCACATTGTCGGCCACACACACATAGCGTCCTGTGTCAGACACCTGAGCAGTCAACACCTGATGGAGAAAATACTTTGTATAATGTGGAGGAAAACATATTTACAGTGCATTTTATACTACACTGATAAGAGATTATTACTAACAGTTTAGTAATGTTGACACTGGATGACATGTTCACAGAGAAATTAGAAAGGAAAATATTTAACACATGACTGTTTTAAATAAATGTGTAAACTATTGTGTAAGTGGATAGACTGGTGACCAGTCCAGGGTGTACCCCACCTCTCCCCCATTGTCAGCTGGGATAGGCTCCAGCGACCCCTACGACCCAGCCAGTATTAAAGATGAAAGATTGCGTAATTGTGCTCCTGTATAAATCTATACGTTTCAAATTTGCACATTTAAAGCTGTGACCCACATAAACCTCCAGTGTTTGGTTGTTACCTGAAGTGCTCTCCCATTGGATAAAATTCTATGTGGACCACTGGAGCTGATTGGCTGACTGTCCTTAAACCAGGTGATCTTGGGGGCGGGGTTTCCATCCACATGACAATCCAGTTGGGTGGTTTTGTTGACCAGGACTGTGACTTCATCAGGCAAGTCGCTGTCTGTTCCCCGTATGGTCGGAGGTACTGATGCAGGACAGATATACACCATGTTAAACACAGAGTTTCCCCCCAGCTCTGTTAAAGTGACTGAACAAAAGTGTTTTTACTCACACAACACTCTCACATCATATTGGATGGAGTCCTCTCCGGCTTCGTTGACAGCCACACATGTGTACCTGCCCGAATCCTCAGCCTGAGCCCTGGGAATCTGTAACACTCGCCCACCTGACAATAAAATAGGTTGGTATGAAATCTCACTTCTGTTTTGTCTGCTCTCTTTCTTGCAGTTACTTTTCTGAATCCGTCTCACCTGGCAGGATCAGAACTCTGTCATTAGAGGTTAGCAGTTGTCCATCTTTGAACCAGGTGAGTGTCGGAGGTGGGACGGCGTTGGTCTCACAGTACAGAGAAATGGGATTGTTGAGTATCACATCTCGTGCATCTCCTCCAAAGCCCGGGGGAGATGTGGTATCACCAGCTCCACCAGGCCTGTTGAAATTAGGTGGAACTAAACAGACGATAAAAAAGGGAAGAATATTCAAAGCCTATTTTGACAATTTTACTTTATTTATTGTGTCGTCAGGAACAAAATCAACTGTGTGATTCTACATTTATCTGTCTGCACTTATTAAGTCTCAGGTAACACATCGGTATCAGCCAACCCAGTTCACCTTGTATATTTACATCAAAGTCCTTCTCATCCTCTCCTGCTACATTAGTGGCTACGCAGGTGTAGCGGCCGGTGTCTGACACCTGTGCATGCTTGATCTGAACAACTCGACCATTGGCTGTAATGGACACATGGTCATCTGTGTGCAGGATCTGTGGAGAAAGATCATTTACTTTATGTTTATCAAGGATTTAAAACAGCAAAATAATAAGGCAAGTATTCTAAAGTGTTACCTGTCCATCCTTATACCACTGCAGAGCTGGAGTAGGAAAGGCCTGAGCTACACACTCCAGGGTCAGTGTGCTGTTGACCTTGATCTTGACCTCTTTAGGGGCCAGTCCTTCACCTGGGATATCATTCTTATTGATCTGAGGAGGAACTGGAGTCAAAAAACATATTATAAGGTAACATACAGACATATTAGTTCCAGTGAAGAGACAAATCAATTAGTACCTGTGCGTTTAGTTAAACTCTTTTAGTAAAGAAAGATACTACATGTTTCTAAAGATGCAGGAATCTCACCATAAACTTTGACCTCATAGTGCTTCAGTGTCTCTCCAGCCTCATTAGTGGCCACGCAGGTATACCTCCCAGCATCCTCTTCTTTAGCGTTGAGAATCTGCAGTGTTCGTCCACCTGTTCAGAGAAGGAGGTCAAACATTAGCAAACTACTCTAATGTTATTTTTCTAGCTTCTTCTCTGAGCCTGTGATCTCAAACCTGGAAGGACTCGGACATTGCGACTGGATTCAAACGGAGTGCCGTCCTTGAGCCAGGTGATCAGAGCGGGAGGGTAAGACTGGACTTCACACACCAGCGAAGTGGGGCTGCTCAGCGTTACTGTAACCTCCTCTGCAGAAATGTCGGGGCCTGACCCAGCAATGGTGGGAGAAACTGGAACACAAACCAGTCAAATCAAACTGGTGGATTCATTTATGAAACTTTCCAAAATGCATAAAGAAGAGTTGTCTCTGTACCCAACACATTGAGGTTGAAGTGTCGGCTGCGGTCTCCTGCGCTGTTCGATGCCAGGCAGCTGTACCTGCCGGTGTCTGAGACTTGGGCGCTAGAGATTTGAAGAAAGCGGCCGTGAGACACCACTTGGTGGCGCCTGTCAGGCACCAACAGCTGTCCATCCTTCAGCCATTTAATCTCCGGTACAGGGTTACCTGGGAATTTATTAAGGGAAGATAACTGAGTTATTAAATATGAAGTTTTTTTTTTATTGTAACACATTAAAGACTGATCAAGACATTTTCAGGTGCAGATCATGTCTTTTACCTGATGCCTCGCAGGTGAGAGTGATGTTGTGTTTCTCCTTCACTTTAGTATCCACCAGAGTTCCCTCCCCCACAATGCTTGGTGGAACTATCAATAAAATCAGATGAATGGTTCTCACAAGGTTTCACTGTTCATTGTATACCTCCAAAACACAAACATCCTAATCATATCGGCACGGTGGCTTAATTCTGGACAAACACAATACTACACATTTACTATCTCTTTACCCAGGATGTCGAGGTCAAAGTTCTTCCTTTCCTCTCCAGCGCTGTTAGAAACAATACAAGTGTACCTCCCAGCATCCTCCACTGCAGCGTGCATTAGACGCAGGCTGCGCCCCCCTGGAGGTTAAAGGGCAATTATTATCATTTTTCTATTGCCATCATGGAATGTATTTAAAGGGTAAGTCAGCAAAAACATGATCCTTTTTTCCAGAAAAGACAAACACATCAAGAACCTGTACACAACATTTTAAGCCTGTTGAAAGTAAATTACTCCACTTTGAACACTTGGATTAATTAACACAAAGAATTTGAACTCTTAGGCTCACAGCTGTTAAAACATTTACAAAACAGTTGAGTGAGATTTAAGACTAATTGTATTGGCCTAAAAACAGCTTTGGCTTTCCAGGGTTCATGAGAAACCTCCTGAGAAAACAAGTAACAAACACTAGCACCATGTATTGTTGACCTTAATATGAACCTTTAACAACATGAGTGTCATTATTTCTCACTCACTCACTCCTTATTCAGAGTTACACTGTCAACAATCTCAAAAATGACATTTGTTTGGTTTCCAAATGATGCTAACAATGTTTTTCAGTAATTTATTTAGTCTGCAAAGGTCCGGGACCATGGATTAAGTTGGGGGGACCTAAGATATCTTACTAGATGATGAAAAACACAATTCAAAGCAATTGCTCCTGTTTGCCATTTTTCACTGGCCTCTGTCTGCTGAGTTTGGCTGCAGTCGTAATGATCCTATTACATCTTATTACTGGTGGTGTATTGCAACTGCTTGGCCTTGAAAGGGAAGCTAAGGAGCAAATCAGTTCAAGATGCTGCTTTAAAAATGTAGACTATCATTCATATTCTTGGAGGCTTGCTTTACTTGAGGTCCCTGCTTTGTGAAATGGATATTAGAAAACATTTTCATAGATTGTTAAATATATCTGATATTATATTTAACCATTGAACAATACTGAATATATTTGTTTTTCAAAAAAACAGTTTCCTCACAGCATCAGAGAAAACCCATGAAGTGAAACAAGAACTGACCTGAGAGGACACGCACTGAACTGGTCGCTTTAATTGGCAGCCCATCCTTCAGCCAGGAGATGGCGGGCAGAGGTATGCCAGAGGCCTCGCAGCTCAGAGCAACTGGGTTCTTCACTACAACACTCACATTTTCTGGAAACT
Source organism: Pseudochromis fuscus (assembly GCA_900323345.1). Taxonomy (NCBI): domain Eukaryota; kingdom Metazoa; phylum Chordata; class Actinopteri; family Pseudochromidae; genus Pseudochromis; species Pseudochromis fuscus. Next base: position 24,852 of record OOFC01006653.1, read on the forward strand.
GTACCTGACCAATTATACTTGGTGGGACTGAACAGGACAAGAGGGCATATCAGAAGAGGGACAGAAAGATTATTACAAACCAGCACTCCAAACTAAACACAGGATTACAACAACCTAAAGCCCAATAAAAACAATAATTGGTCCCTACCATGTACACTGATGTCATGCTTGCTGTCAGCCTGTCCGGCCACATTAACGGCAATACAGGTGTAGCGTCCCGTGTCTGACACCTTAGCATCTTTAATCTGCAACAGCCGCCCCTCATTCAGGACCTTGGCACCGTGCTGACCGGTGATAGGCCGTCCATCTTTCAGCCACGTGACTGCAGGTCGTGGCACGCCCTCCGCAGCACACTGTAGGGTCACATCACCTCCCTTTGTCACAGTGATGTCATCAGTGTCGCCTTCACTGCGTCTGATGGAAGGGCGGACTGAAGTGAGAAAAGGAGGTGAGTTGTGTGACATTTAAGAGATGCCGAGAACATGCAGTACTGCTACACTGTATGTATAGTGTGGCAGTACAGTGTGTACACTATATCACTCTGTATGTCTTTTATTACATGATATACCTTTCTCTCTGCCTGTCAGTCACAAGTGGATCCAGTTATTTGCATTTAGTCAGTTTAGCTAAATATTAAAGATTGGAAAATTTTATTCTTCTCTTAATAATTTTGTTGAAAGTCGTGACATGTATTGACTTTTTGAGCTGTTGTGTCACATATCACTTTCATAGGAGAAAGATTCCTCTTGTTTTAAAAAACACAATTTTACTCTTTTCATTGCCCTGTAACAGGTTAGATTTCTCCAACAGAGCAATTCCCAGCCTGTCTGATGTCATTCTCCAGGAATAAAGGGCAACATAGCAACTGAAATGACCTATAATAGTAGAGTATCTGGTGGTGTATACGTACCATACACCTGCAGGCTGTACTCCTTGGAGGTGGTGCCCGCTGCACTGGAGGCTGTGCAGGTGTAAGAGGCTGTATCTGTCTTCTCAGCACTGGAGATCTGCAGCTGACGACCTCCTGACAAAATCCTGAGCCGCTGCTCAGACTTGAGTTCAGAACCTGGAGCATGCACATAACAGGTTGGTAATCACACATTGTCATTACAGCCAAACTTCATCGACACTTTTTGACACTTTGAGTCTCAGTGTCGCTTACAAACACAAACACTTACCATCCTTCCTCCATGTAAGACTGGGAGGTGGTATGCCACTGGACTCACACACCAGAGTGATAAGACTTCCTTCAATCACTGTCAGAGGAGACACCTCCTCTGAGCCACGGATATGGGGAGAAACTGTAATAATGAGAAGACACCAAAAGGAGGCGCTCATGTTACATTCAAGAACAGTAAGACATTTTCACTGAAACTTACAATGAGTGAAGCACAGGTAATGTTAGTGGGCTACTACAGTTAACACACTGCTGTGAGTCTGGTTATGATAATCTGAGGTAAAAATGACAAATAATAGAAGCTGTATAGTCCTATTTTTCCAACACAAACACACATTCACTTAATTAGTTTAAATTATAAACACTGACTTCAGGTAAGTTAACGCTGAGGACACTGGTGCTTCAAGAGTTGGTTCAGCTTTGTAAAAAAGTCAGCATATAACTTGTAACTACAAATCAACTGTGCACACAAAAAAAAAATAACTACTCATAAAATACAAACTTCCTCTTTTGAAGAGAATTATGTACAAACAATTACAAACAAAAATAAAGATAAAGATAAATAAACTCACCCCAGACATTGAGGTTATAGTTCTTCTCTGTTTTACCAGCAACATTGGTGGCTTCACAGGTATACCTGCCTGAATCCTGCACCTGGGCACTATCCACCTGCCAATCACAATTATAAGCAGTGAATTCTGAAAATAATACACCACTGCGTTATTGCTAGAGTTATGAAAAATGAAAAGAAAGGCATGTGAAAGTGTCATTTCTAAGAGCCGCACCTTGAGCAGACTACCATCTGCTGAGACAGTCAGACCAGGCTTCCTAAAGAGAGGGCGGCCATCTTTGCGCCAGGAGAGGGTAGGTGGTGGGATTGCATCACTCTGGCAGTGCAGCTCCACCGGACGACCAAGCATCACTGTAGCATTCACTTCCTCACCCTTGATATTCGGTGGCACTGTGGCAGAGATGAGGACAAGTCAGTGAAATAATAAATAATAAACAATATTTATGGACACCTCAGTTTGATCCTAGGTGGAAACACTGATGCTTTTTCACATCAAAGGTCAGTTAATGTGAACGTTAGCCTGCTAAGTCACGCTAAGTGTTGTAAGCCCTTCAGATTACCTCATGAGTGAACAGAATAATTGCTTCCTGAGATGCACAGGCTCTGTTAGGTTGGGCATCTGGTGCTCTTTAAGCCCTAATTCCATCTTGGGCTATGACAGCACCATTAAACCAGTTCAACATTTGTTTGTGGTATTAAAAAATTGAGGAGCTTCATTTCCCAGAAGTCCATGAAATGTAATCTCCATGAAAAGGGCTAGCATGCACTGGGATGCATATGGGCTTAGGATCAAAAAATAAATACTATTCTCCTTTCCTCCTTGAGTATCAACACTACCAATAATGGGTGCTGCAGAGATTTTCTGTCCTTCAAATAGGACATTAATAAACATTTGTGGGTTGTGGGAGTAAACCACACACCTATGAGGGAAAGAATCTATTAAATTAGAAAATATCTTACAACCTCCATCTTGCAATGATGTCTATATTCTACTGACAACCAGCAATCAAACACATTGTCTGGTCCAAGTGTCATTTTGTTAAGCTTCTTATGAGTTGTTATGAGATCTGTTTTTGTGGTGAATCTGGTCTGGTCGAGAAAGAAAGACAGAACCACAGAAAGACCAGTTTCCTTTGCATCATGGGCATTGGACGGGCTCAGCCCGAGTCATCAAGAACGGACAGAAACAGGCCCTCAGCTCAGTATTTGGCCAGACACAGGAAGCTGCCGAAGAATGGTAGCAATTACCACAACAAATCTGCCTTTATTTCTGTGGACAAGTTCTTTTTGATCTCTTTGAGGAAACACACGTCATGTGGATGTTTGTATTCTGAATACATGTGTTCAAACAGACATACATGTCCACACACAAGCACACACTTTGCTATTCCTTATATGTAAACTGCTTGTCTCCTATTACCCCAGTGACATTAGCTTTGATTGGATATGTATAACAACTGGTCTGCCATCAAGCTCAGCTCTTTGTAGGAACCTGACAAGGTTTATTGAAATGCTAAACTCAGTCAAACCATACTTCCTGTGCACATGTTTTGCTCAAGGCCTTTGTGAGACACTGTTTCAGTATTTTTATTCATGTTTCGTGCTAAATCTGGTGCTCTGCTGAAAGACATGCAACAGTCGGCCATAATCAGTAGTCTGTAAAACAACGAGGGGAAGAAGAAAAAGACATTAGAGGCACCAACATAAAGATTTTGTCCTAAAGAAAGCAACCCCTGCCTGCAAACAATATTTTCCCACAATTTTAATACAAAACTTAAGCTTATTTTAAACTTTTCAAATATTCAAAATACCTTTTCCCTAAGGTCTGGCCTTTTTTTTAAAGTGTGGATCATGATAGTGCTCAAAGTTATGTCATTGTTGGCTTATAAAAGGCTACATCTGTGATTAATAGCAAACAAAATGAAAAACTCACCACTGAGAGTCAAAACAAAGGATTGAAACCTGTTATTAGACACTTTGTAAAAAAACTAAATTTAAGTGTTTTCTGATGCTGTTTAAAGTTTGTTTACATGGATTTTTCACATCTAATTAAAAGTGTTATGTTAGTATTTAGTGCTACCAAATGTCTGCAAACTCCACGACTCCAAACAGGAGATTGTTACGAGAAACCCACAAATGACTCCTACTATGTAAGTTACTGTGAGTCAGAATACATTTTTTTGAATGTATGTACTGTATGTTGCTTTTATACAGTATAATTCCATATGTAGATGGTATAAACATGCAACAACATCTGACAAACAGTTCTTTTCTCACCATAAACCCTCAAGTCGTACTCTCTCTGTTGTTCTCCTCCAGCGTTGACAGCCACGCAGGTGTATCTGCCTGTATCACTGACCTGGGCGCTGCTCAGAGACAACACTCTGCCACCTGACAACAACTGAGAGGGAGACAGAAACAGATCACAAACACAAATACACATCAAACATGTCAGCAAAACATCTGACAGCTGGAGAATACATAGCAATTAAAATACTGAATAAATCTGAGGAGACATCATTTGGAATTTCTGTGTATGTATCTGGACTTTCTCACTTGGATGCCATGTGAAACACTTGCCACAGGGCTGCCATCTTTGAGCCATGTGAGACTGGGCAGAGGAACACCAGTGGCCTCACACTGCAGCCTGGCAGGCTCATTCACCACCACCGTAACCGTGCCGCCTCGGCTGGAGATGATCGGAGGCACTGTGAGGCAGAAGAATAAAGGACATAGTCAAGACTAATTTTATGAGTGCATGACATCAGTCAGACATTGTGGAATTTTAAAATGCTGGTGAGGATAAGGTGGATAAAGGAAGCATATTTTTGTCATTGACTCATCTCCTAATTATATGGAAGTACTGTTGCGATGTCTAATGATCGCACTGCATAAAGACACAGGATTAGCTTTTTTTTTTTTTCAAATGAACAACATAAGATTAAGTCACCCACCGAACACCTGCAGGCTGTGAGATTTCTCAGCAACTCCAGCCAGGTTCACAGCTACACATCTGTATATCCCGGCATCAGACAGCTGTGCCCGCTCAATCTCCAGCACCTGGCCACGCTTCAGCATCGTCACACCAGCAGCACTGGTCAGAGGTCGGCCATCTTTGTACCAAGTGATAGCTGAGACACAGACACACAAAAAAAACAACAGGAAAGAGTAAAGTAAATTGCAACACACTTGAATTCAATTAAATAATAGGACAATAGAAGATAATTAACTAGAATTAGAGTAAAGAATTTCAATTCATCCAGGTATCTGACACAGAATCCAGGAGCTGCTGTTTTATTTCAGTATTCCTCAGCTCCTCTCAGCTCCCTGTAGCTTGCCGTGATCGTATAGTGGTTAGTACTCTGCGTTGTGGCCGCAGCAACCCCGGTTCGAATCCGGGTCACGGCAGGGGTGATAATATTGTCCTTTGATGCATATTTACCATTTTACTTTGATACACATATCAGTGATCTGATCACTTTTTTATTATTTCTCTAACATTTTAAAAGTATTTACCTGGATTTCTAGGTTTTGCTTAAACATAAATCTTTAATTTTCAGACTTTTGTTAATGTTTTAAGTGATAATGATTTGGTATCCCAGAGACATGGGGATAATATTTTTCTCTATCTCCTTTTTAGCTTTTGTTAATCTATGTAACCTCCGCTACAAGGGCACTTAAAATAGATCTTTAATAAAAATATTTTCACACGCTACAGGGTTTCCCAGATATCATATTGCTGGAATGTAGCACCTGCTGTAAATACGCAGAAACATCCCATGAAAAGAGTGTTTTAATTACACTGGAATTTAAGTGCTTATCTTTACCAAACTTGTACAGTTAATCCAACTGGAAAGAAAGGGAGTGGAAAGGAAAACGAAGCTGCCTGTAGGGAGTCATCTGAGATCAATTTCATGCTATTCCTTTAATGGTTAAAGATAAGGAAAGCTGCAGCAAAGCCAATTCCAACTCAGCGGTCAGAGGAAACTACGCCCTGCAGGCTGTCAGTGAGCACAGCAGGACTGAGGAGGATGTTTGTGAGCCGTCTTACCAGGTAATGGGCTGCCTGTGGCCGTGCACTCCAGCTCAGTGGGAAAGCCTGACAGGATGGTCTGGTTGATGATCTCTCCAGAGTTGGGGATACTGGGAGGCTCTGAGGGACACACGCAGTATTACACATAAGAACAACAATTTATTAGATGATATTCTCATGTCTCCACCTAGTCTCCTGATAACAGAAGTAAGACGGGAGGAAGATGTATGACAGAAACCAGGAGATGAGTTAGTGAGACAAGGGACACGAACATGCAGAGAGAGTGCTTTGTGTATATTTCAGTTACCATGGACACTGAGTCGTATGTGCTGTTGAGCTTCACCAGCTGCATTGGTGGCCAGGCAGGTGTACCTCCCAGAATCCTCTAGTCTTGCCTCTGTGATCTTCAAGGTTCTGCCTGCTGACTCCAGCTGTGATAGATAAAACCACAGATACACAGGGCACACAGAAAATTTAGACGGGTGATTATTTACCATGTTTCAAAGCAAGCATATAAGTATTTCTCTGCTTGCAATCCTGTGGGAGAATCAGCATGCTTTAACTAATACAGTTACAGTTTCAATCGTAAATGAAGCAAATTACGTCAGTTCTTTGACTTTGTATCTACATCACAGGCCAAAAGAATGCATAGCTCAGTGATACACCTGTTTAAAAATAAGAAACTAATAGTAAAATAATAATGAGCCAATCAGGAAACCAACCTTAAGGTGCTCCTTTGTTGTGTCAACAGGTCGGCCATCTTTAAGCCATGTGATGGTGGGAGGAGGGATGCCACTGGAGATGCACTCCAGGCCGATAGACTTGTAGAGAACCACTGCTCGTTCAGCAGGCCCAGTGGTACGAATGGATGGAGGAACTGGAAAAGTGCAGACGATAAACTTGATTCATACAAACAATTTTCAACCACAAATTGGGGGAAAAAAATTACAAAAAGGCAGAAATAATATTTATTTACCCAAACTGAGGCTTTCCTGCAGCTTGGATTTAGAATGTAAGTTATATAATGACATTTAGAACATATGCAAAACCACTGAGATGATTTATTTTACTCTTAAACTATTTATTTATTTATTTATTTTTACCTTGGACTACTACGTTGAAGTCCCTCTCGTGGTCTCCCGCCTCATTTGTGGCCACACACTGAAATCGAGCTGTGTCAGACACCTGAGCACGAGAAACGATCAGTCGTCGCCCGCTGGCTGCGACCCTCAACCCTTCACCCTGTCTGACCGGTTTTCCATCCTTATACCACCTGGAAAATAATGTTTTTTGCAGTGACTTCAGGTGTGCACTCATGTCTGTATTTATTTATTCATGTGTATGGATCTGTGTGTGATCATACGTGATGGCAGGAGCAGGTGTTCCTGTGGCTTGACACTCCAGCTCCAAAGGGCTGTTGATTATAACTGTACTATCTGTCACATCATCAGCTCCATCAATGTAAGGAGGAACTAGCAGGGAAAAAATTACATTAATGAGTAAGATTAGAAAAACATTGGTAAAATCTAGGTGCAGCCTCTGACTGAAGTTTCTAGTATTTGTGACGTTAGATAGGGAAAGCCACGGTGTGGTGACAAGTGTTGGTTTCCCACGAGGAATGCAAGCACGCTGTAGATAGCAACAGCTCCGGCACAAAAAAAACAGCGTCAGGTCAGGTTTCACAGGAGTTGTCGTGGCCGAGTGGTTAAGGCGATGGACTAGAAATCCATTGGGGTCTCCCCGCGCAGGTTCGAATCCTGCCGACAACGATTTAGTGTTTTTCCACTTGTCAGACTGTTCAGGAGTGAATCTCCCATGACAGCCTGCAGCTGTTGGTAGTTTGGTCATAACCAGAAAATGCTTGAAGTAGCACTGTGCTAATAAAGGTAAAGCCAACCAAGCACAAGCACTTGATCTACTGTTATTTACAGAGTGCTTAAGCCATGTTGCTCTATGGATTACAGCCTGAACTGATGGAACTCCTTAATAAATGTCCTTGATCTTAGCAGCTATAAAACACATGAAGCTGAAAAGCCACTGAAGGTAACAAGTCTTCAAGTCTATTTTTTTTTTTATCTCTGATGTACTTGGCTGAATCAAATATTTGGCTTCTATTATCATTAGACTTTAAGTCTTTGTAAGCTGTGGTGAAAGTCTAAATGCTAAATCGCTTGTGCTGGCTGGCAAACTTTTTAAAATCAAAACCTACCAAGAACCCAAGTCCAGTAGAGAAAAGAATAATGTGAAAAGAACACCAGGAAAAAGGCTTTAGAGTGAGTGTACTGCTACATGTACAAGTACACACATGTGCTTGTACATGTAGCAGTATGTGTGTACATGCACACAAGCAACACACACCTCCTAAAAGAGTCAGGAAGACAACTAGATTTCCCATCAAGTCCTGTTTGAATCTGTGTAATGGTGACAGCATAGCAATAAAAACAGTGTGGATTGACTGTGTGTATATGCTGTGGAAGTTAATTTGTATTATTGAAATATAGCAGTATTTTGTGTGTTTCCATACCTAAAACGCTGACGTCGTATTTGACCTCCTTCTCCCCGGCAATGCTTGTAGCCACGCAGATGTAGCGACCCGAGTCTGAGACCGTGGCTGAGACAATTTCTATTTTCTTGCCCTGCTCAAGCACACGGACACTTTCTCCATCACGCACAGGGACTCCATCCTTCAGCCAGGTGAGGGAGGGTGGCGGGTGTCCCCCTGCCTTGCACTCCAGGATCAGGGGTTTACTGAGAACCACCTTCCTCTCTGTGGGCCTGTCACCCCCTCCTGCAATGGTCGGAGGCACTGGGGGAAGATACATAAAGAAAAAGAACAGAACAAAGTTATAACCTCATGGATTTCTCTGCTTGACTGATATTTAAATCTGGCACTCAAGGCTTTCATCAGCCAACAACAGGCTTTAAAACTTTACACACTTCAACCTCTTGAGTGATCAAGTTTTTTTAAAATATAAATTGTTTGCCAAGTATCCACAGCTGCTTGAATTTATTCTTGATGTATACAAATGTCTTTATGCTTTGTGAGTGAACCAAAGCACCTTGAATCTCAGATTAACACAACAATAAGCTCATGTTTTAGATGTCAGGCTCTTACAGTAGACGTCCAGCTCATAGTTCTTCTCAGCGCTCCCGGCCACACTGGTCACCTTGCAGGTGTAAAGCCCAGCATCAGCCGCCTGCGCCCGAGGGATCTTCAGGTAATGTCCCCGCTCTACATACTGAGTCTGTCGATTGGACAGGATGGCCTCTCCTTTTCGATACCAGGTGATGGTGGGAGGTGGCACCCCACGCGCCTCACACTCCAGTGTCACCAGTGTGTCCAGCAGCGCTGTCACCTCTGTAGTTAAGTTACCTCCCCTGATGGAGGGTGGCACTGAAACAACATATCAATATCTTCTGACTGAAATTTGTAATTCAGCTGTATTTCATCTTGATATATACATAAACAGATTTACATACAGTATATTCACAGTGAGAAGTGCAGCAACCAAAATACACACTCACCATAAACACTGAGGTTGAAGTCCTTTGATTGTTTTCCAGCTGCATTCGTGACACTGCACTGATAGCGGGCCTGATCTCCGAGACGGGCACTTTTTATCTTCAAAACCTGACCCCTGTTCGTGACCTCCAGATTGGGATCACCAAGAAACACCAGCCTAGAAAGAAGAAGAACAAGGAGGAGGACAGATATTGCTGAGCCCACTATGTCCAGCACTTTTTGCCTCTTTAATTTCAGAGTGCACTTACTTCCTGTCCTTGTACCACTGGATTATGGGAAAGGGCATTCCTTCCACTTTGCACTCAAAAGTGATATCTTGTTTGAGAATTGCTGAAACATCTTCAGGAGAACCTGACCCTGCGATGGTCGGTGGGACTGAGGCACAGAGGTGGAGAATCACTCTATTAGTGCACATTGGTTCCATGGTGTAATGGTTAGCACTCTGGACTTTGAATCTAGCAATCTGAGTTCAAAACTCACAGTGATTGTGTCCATTAGTACCTCATCACAATTAAAATCTGGTTTATTGTATTAATAATAATAAAATCTCACAAATGAACACTTTATGTTGGTAAATAGTTAGTAGCAGATTCATCAGTAAATGTAACTTCATTTGTATACACTTTTATTGTACAAGCTAGTGCTATTCAAAGTACAATACAGGTGGAGGAGCTAGTAATAAAACACTTCAAATGTAAACAATAAAACCATTTTAAGCCCATCAGATAATCAGATCTGTTTTTACTCACCCAGTACATCCAAGAAAATATCTTTTTCCGTGCTGCCTGCGATGTTGATGGCTTTACAGCTGTAGCTGCCAGCGTCTGCTGTTTCTGCCTTCAGTAGTCTCAGGGTTTTTCCCATATCAAGAATCTGGATGGTGTTACTAGCAACTACCTGTCAATCAACACAAATAAATTAAATCAAACACAAAAAAACGCCATAACTAAAAGTTTAGGAAATGTTGTCTGACAGTAAGTATCGGACAAATTGAAAGACATTGTGATAATAGGATCTAAGTGAAGAAAGCTGCAGCTTACAACTTAAAAACAGAGGAAAAAAATAGATCTACAGAGAGACAAGATTTATTCAGCTGGGAAATATAATTTAAAAAGTGTACAAAACATAAAAAGCACACAATTGTTGCTCAGAGCCAAAAACACTCTGAGCGCTGAACATCTTGACTTAGATTACTTGTAATTAACAGATTAAAACACGCGCTCTGATTTTCCCATCTATGCCTGGCAGAAAAAATTCAAAAGGCAGCCAAGGGAACAAAAAGCAGCCAACTAACCGAGATGTTGGAGCAAAGTGTGTGTTAATACTCTGTTCTTGCATCAATTTATCATAATTATTCTATCATTACATCTTTGAGAATGCTGAAACCAAAGCTGGTCTGGCTGTATGCACACACACACACACACACACACACACACACACACACACACACACACACAC
>OOFC01006656.1:3097-13699 GCA_900323345.1 Pseudochromis fuscus
TGGGGCGGGGGGGGGGAGCTATTTCATATCAACCAGCATTTGAAAAATACGAGTGACATCACTTCATAGCATTGACCTTTATCCAAGTCATGTGATCATGCATGCTCTTTTCGTTGACTTCCCTGCTTCATATTCACAGTCTTACATGTATTGAAGGCAACAACATGTCTGGGGGTTGCCCAGTGCAACCACAGGCGGCCACTCGGCTGCTTCGCCGGAGCAGAGGCTTCTTTCGTGTCTTGATCAAGGGCACCTCAGGAGCACATGAGGGAGCGGAGGCTGTATTCATTTTTTTTTTTTCTTTCTTAAAACCTGTTTCCCCAGGTGGTCCAGAAATGTAAATCTGTTACTCTGTGATAACAAGCCCAGTTTTTACAGTATGACCTCCAAGTGTAATGCAATGCAGTGCCCAACTCTCTCTGCTCTTAGATGGCTCCCGTTTTATTTAAGGTTTTACCCATCAATCAGTCATACATTTACTCTTTCAAAGAGATAGCGGTTTGATGTCAGTGGGGCACTAACACTGCCTTAAGCTGCAGCATCCCCTGAGAGGCCAAAACGAACACAAAGCTTCTTACGTTTTCTTTCATTATTACAGCGTTGAACTCCAAGCTGCTTACTGGTTGAGTAGTTAGGGCTGTGCAGTGTATGTTTGTGGGAGAACCAGGTTTCTCAGTTTGCTCGCTGTGCGGTTTGGATTGAATGTCATCATCTGATGTATTAAATACCTTTTTGCCAATCAAATATTTACAGCAACAAGAAGTGACATTTAACTCCAGTTCTGTACTTAATTTGAATTTTGAGGGATTTGGACTTCACTTGAAAGACTACTCCATTGATCCGTGTACATTATAACATTGTCAGACTCATGATGGACAGTTCAAAGAGGATCAAAATCTAAGCAGCAGAGTCAGAGATTGTCTTTTTTTTTATTCCACAGATTCTCCTTCCTTTTAAAAACCCGGTGGCTACATTATTTACAATTCAACTCCGACAGTCTGATCTGAGATTTTGGTGTTATGCTCGTACCAGCTAATGTAGCCTTAAGCCTTTTTGTTTTGTGACCTCCAACAAAAAGCAGTGCATAGCTAAGGGCACCTTGGTGTATTTCAGATGTCTATGAGTTATTAGCAATTCCACCAAAGAGTCCATTTATCCTCTAGGCAACTCACTGTGTATAATTTAAATAACTGAATCCCAAAAAACTCTAGCGTGTCACAGAAAGGTTAATCGAAATGTATGCATGAGTACTTCGTTATGGCCTCTGCCCTGCAACGGACTGAGAATCTGTCCAGGATGTACCCCACCTTTCACCCTTTGCCGGCTGGGGATAGGCTCGTGACTGTTTGTGCTGTCTTCATGACAACACAAATTAGGTTTGGTCTCTATTGCTGATTTCCCCAAATATGACAAATACACAGTGGTGAATTTTTATACAGATCACGGTTTTAAAGTGCATTAGGTCTGAAAGTTGTATCAAATTAAGGGTGTGTGTGTTTACAGGAAGTCAGATCCACCCCTTCAGTCCTCACTAGCTCCTCCCTGTTATCCAAATATGGTCATTTCTGGCAACAGCTCAATGTTGATTTTAAAAATACTTGTCCACAAACTAATGGGCGACGTCAAAGTGGCTACATCTATTTTTTATATACAGTCAATTTTCAGCACGCACACACACACACACACACACACACACTGTGTGGGTATGTGTCCTAAAAATGATTTTGATAATGAAGAAAAATATGCTCATAGGCGTGTGAGAGAGAGGTTGTGTGAACAAACACATACCCAAAACCTCAGCGGTGCCAAGTCAGCACTGAAACGCTCCGCTGTCCAGAAAAACAAAATCAACACGCAGCACTGCCCAACATTTTGTTTATTCACACTACACAGATGTTTCCAGCATTTTTTCTGTCTACAGTATAAAACAACAGATTTTAGTGAGAGAGGCTGGAGAAATGACAAGACAATAACAAACAGTATGCAACAAAAACCCAACAGCGCTCCCTGTGTGATGTATGCTTCGTCCAGAGATGAGTAAAAAGTGAATTTTGACTCAATTGTCAAACCAGCTTGAGAATCACGACAAAGAATGAGCATTGCTCCCCCGTGCCTCAAGAATACTGTGAAAGTAATAAAGCTGCAGTTGCAGCAGTGGGGCGAGCTCATCATATTCGTGATATAAAAATAGTAAAAAGAAATCTACAGTAAATGACTGTGGTGGGGATTTTGAGGAATGGACGTACAGGAGAGGCCGGTGCACACTCTGTGAAGAATACAGCTTAAGGACAAACCACATTTCCTCACCAGTAAGGGGGTGAATTGCTTGAATAAACTGTGAAAGGAAAAAGCATCTGAGACTAATATTGACTTGGTCAAAAAGTGAAGCGGGTGTTATTGTTGCATTGATTTTTCTGCTTCTTTGGTTGCCACTGATCAAGTCCTGAAACACAGGTTCAAAGTGTCAAAGATTTTACAGGCACCTGAAGTACCCTGAAACATCAACGCTAAATAACTCCACACATCTGTCCACCCAACATTCATCCGCATGAATCCTGAGGCACTCAGCCAAATAGGAAATGTAATCCCACCAAGTTTTATTACTTATTTGTTTACAGCTTTAGGAATATGACCAGGACAGCATGATATCTGGGTAGGATGTTAGCAAAAGCAAATGAAAAGATAAATAGCTACTGACTATTGTGAGTAATTCTAACTCAACCAATGAGGTTATGTTATATTATCACATGCATTTATCTGTCTGCCTGTGGTTTGTCCATCCATTAGCAACATTACAGAAACATGGATGCTGTAAACGGCAGCAAAACATCACCTCTGCATCTATGAGTTAAAGAGAAACCTACACACAAATGCAGGAAGTTAATGTCTTCAATCTGAGACAGGTTGGTGGAGATGGACATGAATTATACTTCGGTGGAGGTTTGGGCTCTCTGAGTACTTTCTTGTAATGAAAATCTTTCCTTCTGTCTGTTGCGACAATGAGACAAATTGCTGTTTGAGCCGTGGATGGTTTTCTCCAAAAGATAGCATGGGTCTTTAACAACGCTAATTCTATATTGCTTCAACACCACCTCCTACCTTCTGTTAAATACAGCTTGAGATTCCTCCAATATAGTATATTTTTCTTCTTTTTCTGCAGCATATAAATTCTTTTAGTAGCTATTTGCCCTCCACTCATTTAGTCTCAGCTGATTGAAACAGCATGTTTGCAAAGAGCAAATCCATAGTTAAACTTTCCAAGCTACTCAGTCAGTAAATTAGACTTGCTCCCATATGGTTGCTGATTTCTTTTTACCATCCACCACACACGACACATATATCCTGCTAAGTTGCTAAGTAAAGCATTCCACTGTATTCAGGGAAATAGTGCAATAAAGCCAAATGTACCATAAATATTCTGTAATAAAGATCACATTGTACGCACACGGGAGATCCTGCCGGGTAACGTCCTCTTCTGGATAAATATACTCGGTGTAGAAAATACTGCAAATGCTGCAGGATATTTATCTTTGCAGGGCTTGGGGGACAATGCTGGATTGGCAGAGGAGACCAAGAGTGTGAGATCTGTTGATGAAGCGATTTCATGTGTCAGTGTCTCTCTGTGGAGGGGTCGCAGATGTTGCCTTAAGAAGCAATTTGCTTTTTATAAGACTCTCCTCTCTCGTGCTATGTACTTGTAAACAGAGGCTATCATTGTTGTTTTTGTTCTTTTGTTTACTTTACCCATTAACTTTAAGCCCCTTCTTTTATGAATTGTTAATGACATTTTTCCTGCAGCTTTAAAGAAATGATCTGCAGTGTACAGGGGGTTGCACTGGCTATCATGCTTGCAGAGGAAAAACAAAACCATTAGTTATTTAATGGAATGAGTGGAAGATACCAAACTAATGCATATAGGCATGAGGGATTTCTGCACTGCACCTTACACACCATCTGGTAAGCTGGGTGGTTTTTCATTATTGCCAAAAGTGGAAAGTTCCTGCTCTAAAAAGGGGCTGGAGAAGGACTATTACAAAAATGAGGGCTGCTGTTGCTGTCAGGCCTTTTACTGAAATTACTGGTGAAGTGCAGTTTTGCTGCTGAACCAGAACATATCAGCCCATGGGATGTTTTCATTGACCCTCATTTCTCCTTCGGTCCTTGCTGCATTTCTCCCCAGCAGTGTGTGCCTTTTCACCACAATACTCACTGTCATTTCCCCCCCTGTGGAAGCAATTTCTCATGCAGGCCTTTGGCAGGACACTCAGTTGATCCTCCCAGGACCTCTTTACCTCACCTTTGTTCAAAGCCTCAAAGTGCCTTTATTCAGTGTGTGACTTTATATAATACGTGTGTATGCATTTTGAAATCTGTCACTTTGCCATACAGCACATTTAATTCCTGCTGCTTATTTAATGATGTGTATAATAACCTTCCCCATGGATTGGTAACTTTTGACTTTCTACCGCTGTTACTTTCCAGAGTTTTTTGTTTACGTGTACTATATTATTCTTTTCAATTTTTGATGTACTGCTGATTTTTTATTTTTGGTCACAGGCTGTTTCCAGTTTTTTAAAAAAGCAATTATTCAACACTTTGAGGAGAACACTTATTCACTTTTTTGCTCAGAGTCAGATGAGAAGATTGACACCACTACAACTCCAGACTGTGTGGGTTGATAGATAACACAAAGCACAATACACTTTGAATAACAACACTGGACTAATACAATGTTTAATTTAATGCAGACCTGGAATGTGCACTTCAGGTTACATAAGGACAGAAAATTTCAATAAATATTTATCCTTTAGCCTGCTTTGACCGATAAGTCAGTCAGCCCTCTCATTTGCATCAGCGCTCACACCGAGAGTGTTCGTTTTTGTATAACTTTCAGTTTCTATTGCGCAATAGGCTTGACCAAATATGTGTCAGCTTGATTTATTTCCATTTATTTACGATTCTGGGGGCCGGGAAGGTGCACTGCATAAAACAATTTAGCGGGGTAAGGGTTAATCATAGACTGTGGTCCACAACTGTCTGTGATTTATAAAGAGGGCCTAATGACATTATTGTGTCACGAGAACCAGGCAAAGAACAAGGACCCAAACGCACTCAGAGAGCACAATCCTCCAGTAAGGGATAATCCAGCTGTGCTGATGCTGTAGACTGAACACTGCCCTCTTGTGGTGAAATAGCAACACTACACTGGTAAAAATTCACCCATTGTAAGAGATTTCACAGGATTTTTCCAAAAGGATGCCATCCCCCTCAAAAATTGTTTATTGCATAAGCCTGTGGTAAATGGAGTACATTTATATAGCACTTTCATGACCTTAGCTAGGTCCCAAAGCACTTTACAAGGCAACTCATTCACCCATTCACGCACATGCTCACACACCAATGGCTACTGAGTTGCCATGCAAGGCACTAGTCATTGGTTAGGGTTAGGGTTCAGTGTCTTGCTCAAGGACACTTTGACATGTGGACAGGAGGAGCTGGGGATCGAACCCATGACCTTATGATTCACAGCCGCCCCAATGTCTTTACTTATTTCTGTAATGTTGCTTACAAATAAATATACAAACCAATGCAGGAAAAACAAAACGTACTAGGCAGAGACAATAATCATAACAGGACTAGAAAGAACTCAGAGAGCACAAACCTCTGCAAAGGTATAATTACTCATGATGCTACAGAAATAATACATTGTTATAGAAAACTCTGGATGTCTACACAAAGTCTGATCCTGGTGAAGTTTTAGGGAAATGTGGACACAAATGTAGAGTATGCACATGCACACGGCCTCTTGTTATAAATTCACTTCTCTTTTGTTCACTCAGTCCCTAAAAGCACTTTAAAGTTTGTTACTTTTGGACACATCTTACCTTCAGCCCCCGCGCTACAGCTTTCCACAGAGCGCTGACACAGCTAACCTGAGTTGCTCATATCTCACTTTCCTCAGTCTTCAAAAAGGTCAGTCGGCTCTGCCCTCTCCTCTCCTCCTAAAACATCATTCACATCACTCCCCCCTCACCCCCACATTCATTAGTCTAATGAGTTCAGCTTCCGTCCGCACAGCCAATGTCAGCCGACAGTCACACTTATCAGCCCCGCAGCCCTTATCCAAACAGCCACTCCTTCAAAATGTGATCTGCATCTCGGACCAGATCGATACGGCAAAAGAACAAATCCTCATCATCACTTTCAAGGTGAAACATAGAGATACAAAAAAAATGCAGCTTATTGTATAGACGCAAATGCTGGTGCTTCAATTTTAACTTATTCACTGCCTCACTTAAAATAAAGATGACCAATTTCTATCTTAATCTACCCTCTTTAAAAAAAAAAAAAAATCTTTTGCCACTGCTTCAAGTGACGCAGTTTAGCTGAAGCTAAAATTAGGCTGTAATTCCTTTTCCTGGTCCTCGCTATGCTTTCAAGGACTTTGGTGGTTGGATTTCAGCAGACAGCACAGTTTGGTTATGATCCGTCTGGGGAGGAGAGGGAGCTGATTGTGGGTCGCCTCTATTGGGATTCTGTGTTCACAGATAAGATAGCCCTCGGAGACATGCTGCCTGCGAGCGTATCGTCTCCCATTTCCAAATCCAGTCGATCATATCTGGGTCAGAATATTTGGCTAATTAGAGAGTAAAATAGTTTTTCGTAATTCCACAACAGGGGGATGTGCCACAATGAGCATATTTTTCAAAGACAATAAGACTGTGACTGCAAATCCCCGATGGGCTTTTAAACCTCGGTTTATGACGACGTATCTCCTGCTCATCAGCACTATAATTTCCTGCAGAAATTGTGTTTAGGCACTTGGTATTCAATAGAGGATGTTTATCAGATTATATGAGCCTGTGCAGTCTAATTTGCATGTTTCTGAGGGGCCAGCGTCATGACTTCAGTGCTCGCATTTGAAAGCAGGAAGGACCAGGCAAAGATTTGATTTTGTCTTTGAGCTCTCAGAGCCTCTCATTCAAAATTTGCCCGAGTTCAAGATGTTTAATTTCTGCACCCCGCTAGATAAGTCACTCCTTTCGCAAATAAGATTTACACACATCCCACAGAAAGACATCCTGATAGTGCTGATAGAGCTCAGCACAGCTCATCTGTATTCTGTATAGAAAAACACAAGAAAAAAAGCTTCAGGGCATTTTGTCTACTTAAACAGAACAGGTTGTTATATAATAAAATAATTACATAATCATAAAACACATATAAAAAGCCAACCTAGCTTGCTAAATCCAATACTAAATCACATCAAATTATCCAGGGAGTGACACATACTGTCACCAACAACCCAATATAAGTGTAACCTCTTACTTGTACCTTTATCTGTGCTTCAGTCTGTTGCCTAATTGCAACACAGGTCCTGATCCAGAAGCACACAAATAGAAACATAATCAACACAAACCAAAGTGTTATGTTGTTGTTTGTTTTGTTTTCTCTCGAAGAAATACCCCAACAAAGTCATTCAATAAAAAGAAAACTAACAGGGATTTGATGTTAGGAGAGCTTTGCTTTAACTGTTGCCATCTGCTCTTAAAGATGGAGTGGCTCGCCTCTTTGGGCACACTGAGGATCCCAGATGGCTGCCATTATAGACTGGACACCTTCAGTTACAACACAGCAGTCCTCTCTGTTAAGAAGAAGGAAAATAGTCTAAAAATAACCAATCTGACATTTTCTATGCTGGCAAGATTAGACGTGACTCTTAGGTGTGTCGTCACTGGTTAAAAATGTTTTAAATAATGTTACAAATTTGCACCAAACCTGAGTTTTCTGGACCTGCTTCATGAATATACAGCTAAATGAAGTAAACTGAGCAAGAGTGGAGTGGAGCTTCCTGCTGAGTTCAGAGTTTTGTTTGAGGCTGATGATGGTGCTGAAAGGAAAGTCAGGATCATGAAAGATCTGAGTGTGGTTTCAAATTTTAGTGCATTTCATCCTATGAGAAGGAAAAACAAATGCCAGTAATATTCATCCTCTGAGTATAACTATAAATGCACAGACTGTATATATAATGGACAAAGCTAACATAACGTCAGCCATTGGTTTGTGGCATCTTGAAGTCAGTAGATTGGCATATTGATTGTTTGGAGCCAGAAGTGACCATATTTGGAAAGAAGCGGTGGAGGCAGGTGTAACGCTTGATCCAGAGATCTTTAGCTAATCGCAATGTTTTTTGGAGCCGGCCTCTAGTGGCCATCGGGGGTATAACACTTTTTTTACAGATCACATTGGCCTCATGTGAGCTCTACTTGGATCATCCATTTCATTTCTATAAACAGTCTATGCATCAGCTTTGATAGTAAACAATGCTATATGCTGCTAGCATTGCTACAAATGATATTTGCAAACATCAGTAGTAATAACAACCATTTTTCAAAATGTGCTTTTACCACATTAATCGGCCTTTTAAAATGTTTTTAGTAAATTCAGATCTCCTCTTCGGTCTTTATATTTAATACTGCAATTTTGAAACATGCTATTTTGTATCTATAGACTGATGGATGACACAAATATTCTTGCTGCTTCACTCTGCCCTGACCGTGACTTCCCAGCTCTCACTGTTCTCACCAGGTAATGGCCAGTAATGACTGAGATTCCTTCATAAAAGTATATTGAAGAGGGGGAAAAAAAACAAAGAAAAATCCAACTCATTTGCTGCTCAATTGTGTCTTCACCCTTTGCATTGATGGGATGTGACAGTTCATAAGTTAATATGCTGGAGGAGTTGCCTTCATCAGTTCACCTGATAGAAAATCATCATTCACCAGCTTATATGATGACATAGCCTTGGCAAGTTATATCACCAATGTGTTGAATTAAATTCCTGTGAGACTGCCAGCCTCGTATTATTAAAATGTCATGTTTCATAGGATCCAGGACAATGGCACATGCTCCACTCACACATCTCTGGGTTTAGTTTTAATCAAAAACTCCTTAAATAAAGTAGCATTTTAATGTAAAATGAAAATAATTAGGTCATTACCCTGTGTTCAGGACTGTGAAGGACATATGCAGGATTTTTTTGAGGGGGTGCTCAGAAGCTGTTGGAGTAGTACCAGACAAGGGATCTAAGGGAACGGGATGAATATTTAATCAGCGTTACCTTGTTGGCATCCGCTATGCCATCTTTTTGCTAAGTTGCAAGTTGGGATTTTATTTCTACAAGCGCAGCAGAATGAAAGTTGAGCAGTTTGTGTGGATTTTTTGTCAAAACAACAGGAGTCAGAAGACTAACAGCAAAGGTTAAAAATAAAAAACAAACCTTTTTTTTTAAACACTCGTCTGTGTTACGACATGTGTTGTCTCTGCAAGCGGTGAAGGAAACAAAGAAGTTGTAAGAAATGGGAAGAAAACATAAAGATGAAAGAGCTTAAACATATGGCTTCTTAAGTTTGATTACTGAAGTTGCAAATGTGACTGTAAAACTCACTGGATCTAAAAATACTGATGCAAATACGTCCACAGACCCCTGAGATTTTATATTGCTCTGTAAGCCAGAAATGAGTCAGACAAGCAGATTGGGCGTCTCATGGCTTAAGTGTGTCTACTGTAGCTATATTGTCCCAGCACATAAAAGCCAAGAGTAGCTATTTCTGACAATACTGCAACTCCTGACCCATGAAGCGTAGCTGGTGTTAGCTCTGCAGTAGTTCTGCAACATATATCCCTTCAACCATAAAGAGGTAGGGAAATGTCCTTTATTTTCTGGCCTGGTGGACAGATGGAGGGTTTCTTCTGTGAAGCATAATCTCTCGGCAAAGCTGAGATAAAACAGGTTTAATACTGTAAAATCCGGAGGTTTTATCCCTGCTCTGGTGATACCACACATATGGCTCAACATCTGGGGGGGAGGGGGGAGCAGTGACTGGACAGATGTCACGTGACAGTTTATGCAACTTTATACAACTACCAAAACAGTTAATGATAACAACATTGAGTAGAAGAAGAAGACGTAGACAAAAGAAGCAGTGGTGGACAAAGTACTCAACTTCAGTACTTAAGTCAAAGTACTGATACTCATGGTCAAATCTTACTGAACTACAAATAAAAAAGTATTCAAAAGTACATGCATTTAAAAATACTTAAATATTCAAAAGTACAAAGTAAAAGGACATTTTCTAACATCAGTACATTGCTGTATTGTTCTCAGTGTCCGAGTCAATCCCCGACTAATGTCTGCTTCCTGTTAATGTGGTATTTTAATCTGAAAGTGCTTTGATGAACAGAAAACTCCTTCCTGCAGAGTGTGCATAATACTTTGTTGGTTGACTGTTCGGTTTTGCTTTTTCGTTTTCAAATTTCCCGTCGAGACGACAAAACCGTGCTGTTTCCTGTCTTCCCTCTTTATTGTTCAGTTCGCTGCCGGTCACTTCCTGCCGATTTGCGCATGAGTGACGGTAACTCTACCTGGACAAACTGCCTGAAACGCATTGCCAGCATAGACTGTATATAAAGTAAGTAACGACACACTTCCTAGGAATGTAGTGGAGTCTAAAGTACAATATTTGTCTTTGAAATGTAGCGGAGTGAAAGTAAAAGTTTCCAAAAAACAAATACTCAAGTAAAGTACAGATACTGAAAAAA
>OOFC01006677.1:3894-15708 GCA_900323345.1 Pseudochromis fuscus
AAAAAAAAAAAAAAAAAAAAAGCCCACAGCCAGGCTCTTTTTTCCCTGAGACAAACTCAAGGCTGTAGAAGAGGCAAGTGTGAGTATATAGTGGGTGGGAGTAGGCAAGGCACCTTGCAACAGCTGGTCTGAATTATCCGTGGGGTCGGGGGTAGTCGGCTAGGGGAGGTGGAGGGGAGGCGTGGAGACTCCTGGCGCCAGGATCGGGCCAGCAGGTCAGGGAGGATGACGATTACCAAAATACTAGCAGGCAGCCATAGCCTTGCAAAAAAGGGGGTGTTCCTGGCTCGCAACGCTCACAGCTACAGGATGGGCAGGCGAGTGGACGACCGTGGAGGGAGGGAGGGTGTGTGTGAGAGAGGGACGCTCCTACTTCCACTTCCTATGAGATAGCCCCTTCCTGTCATTGAGAAACACAGAGAAACACGGTGGTAATGTCTGTTAGGTGAAATGACCTTTATTCCACCAGCGAGGAGAAGCAGACAAGTGCAGCAGGGTTTATATTAGTTCAGCTTGTTTCACACAAAGGCCCGTTCAGAAAGAGCTCTTTTGTAAGTTACAACATTTGTTTTCCTCCTGTGGAAAACCAACAACCAGCTGCTCGCAAGGTGCAGTTCACTCACGAGGTTCCTCTTGTGTTTCCTGACAGGCTGCTGAACTGACCACATGTGAACAGATTCAAACCTGCTGCTCACACGTTGGAGAGGTGGCTCCTCCTGCTGGTGAGGGTGTAACACTGCAGGTAGAAGCTCTACAGGCACGAAGGAGGAGAGGAGGAGGAGAGTGGGTGATGGAAATAAATAGTATTAACTAAGTAATATTCATTTATTTATTGCCTGAATTTGATTTATTTTCATCGGAAAATCTGAAATAAAAACAAATGTTAAAGACACAAGTCAAACTATCTGTAAAGAAAACTGTAAAAACACCACATCACATAAAGGCCAATTCATACTTTCCGCAAGGGGGGCGCGCGCAACTAGCGGACTACCGACGCGCACAATTCATACTAAATGTTGCAGCTTGCTAGTGCGCCTGGCAGACGCGCGTCACGCACCACCCTCAAAGACGTGTTGTAAAGGTTTTGAGCCGCACGCGGACGGCTCCGTGCCTGTCCGGGCCTGTCCACTGACATGTTGGATAAGAAGATTTACGTCACGCGGACCCTCGTGCAAAAACGCCCGCATGCAGCGCGGAAAGTATGAATTGGCCTTAACTGTGGTCTAGCTCTTTGCAAGAGTCCTTGTGCTTCACATATGCAGAAGTTTAACTAGATATTGAGGCAAATTTAGTATTTTTTGTTTCCCAGATATAGATATATCTTCATGTAACATTTTATAATATTTTAAATTGTACAAACCTCGTGCTAAACAATATTTAGACTTCTGAGTAGCTATGTAGCGTAAGTTACAATCTCCAGATCACATTCACTGACTGCATCAGACCAGAGGACTCTTCATTTTATTTTTTACAAAATCTTTATTAATAAATTGGAAGTCACAGAGTAACTTGAGTTGAAACTTTTATTTTCATTCAGAGAAACATTTGTGTTGAGGCTGATCTGATCTGATTAAATTGGGGAAAAAGGCAAAATGTCACAATTAAGAGGATAATGCTGTATGGTTGTTGTTGTTGTTGTTTATTGTATAACCAAAAGAAAACAACAAGAAAAAAACCTACCAGGATTGTCTATTTGAACCGGTTCTGTTCTTGTTGATGTCCTGTTTAGGGGTCAAAGGTCACAAAAATCCAGGAGGATTGGAGATGAGGAGAGACATCATGCAGTGACAAAGTTTAAATCACTTCATAAAATCCACTTTTATAGGAGGTTAATGTCTTATTTCATCACTTTTACTCTTCCTTTATCCTTCATATTGTTCCACATTTTATTTTACTGCTTTTACCTTTTCTGGTGTGGTGTCATCCTCTGGCAGTTCTCCCTGTTTTATTTTGTTTCATTATTTTATCTTATTCTCTTGTTGCATTGAATTTCATTGTGTTGTAAACACAAAAGTACTATATAAATAACATTATTATTATTATTAAAATCAGGTTCAGGGTAAATTTAAAAAAGTTAGTTTTTCATCTCCACAATAGATCACATCTGAGGTGATAACTTCACAGCCAGAAGTCTGCATCAGATCTTTACATATGTCAGGTTTAAAATGAAACATAAAAAATAAAATAAATCAAACAAGAGTTGGAGTCAACAACAGATCAATAAAGTTTTAATGTAATGAGTGCAGCCATCACCACACTCAGGACATACATACACACATATAAGTGCAATAAACCCCTGTGCAGTATTCTATGACAGTAAAATATACTGTTAAAAATAGAGCTGTTTATTCATCTATTTAGTCATTGTATCTAAGATCTTATATATAGACTGTACTGTAATTGTACTGTTTAAGAAATTAGTGTTATTTTCTTATTGTATTTATTTTACTTGACATGTTTTATTTTCAGTCAAGTTTTTCACACGGCTGTACTTGTACAAAACAGTAATAATCACCTTGAATATTTCATATATATTCTAAAATCTCTTTGAATGCTTTGCCTCTTTTACAAAGTTTTGAATCTCTAATGTTTGTGCAGACCCAAACATTTTTTTTACTTAAATAAAAAAATACAATTAATTCAAGACTGATCCAAACATCACAAAGAAAACAACTTATCCACATTTCAGAGTAAAGACTTGTGCTTGATGCTCTGTGGCAGTAGGGGGCAGCATTGCTCACAACCACACCAGCTTCCATCTAAAGGCCAATTCAGTTCCACATTTTATTTTCTGACTTTTAAAACGCTCCAATAGCAGATATTCACTTTGCTCAGAGTCAGCAGTTTGCAGATTTTCATCATCCACAAATGAGAAGACTCCTCCTGAGACTCCAACCTCCGATGTTCACACTATTCTGGTCCTGCCAATTAGGACATGACAACAGACCACTGACACACTGTCGTATTGTGCGCTAAGTGAGAGAAGAGGAGGATTGAGACACATCCACGGTGCCAGCTGTCCGGGCGTCTGGCCTGCTGCCGGGAAGTAGCACTTCTCCGAATGCCAGGCTGATCCTTCTGTTACGTCTCGGAGAGCGAAGCAGGAGCACAGCTTTCCCTCAGGACTCACTTCACCTGCTCCTGCTCCAGCTTCTTACTGCTCAACGTCCTGGGGCCCCACATACCTCAGACTAGCTGTTAAATGTTGGCAGGATCTCTCAGAGGCCTGCAGAGGAGGGTTTAGGTGAGGCTGAGGTGGATGCCCTCTGCTGGTGCTGAAAAACTGGAGCTTGGCAAAAAAAACAAAAAAACACTGACTTCACAGTTGCTGAAATGTGTGAAGTGAAAATGAATCGTCCATACATGTCCCAGAACAATAGATATTTTTACTGGTTCTCATTTGGATGAAAGAAACATTGTGCGTTATTTTACCAGAATATTTTTTTATTATTATTTGTCATTTATTGTCCTGTTGAAATAAAAAGAAAAATCTATGATAGCACAAAGACAAAGGGATGACACGTGGAAAAGCTCTTGGCTGGATGTGAACCCTGAATGCTTTGATAACTCTCAGCTGTTGGCGCCTTACACCAGGATTCCCAAACATTTTTATTATTTGGACCTCCCACATTCACATGTCCGACACAATATGGACCCCAGTTCTGGTTTGTTGGACTTTATAAGAGTCAGAACACAGCAGTAAATCATACAACATCACTGTCAGGACTGGCACCACTGAGTCTGGGACTTATTTCCACTGTGGGCTTTAATACAACGATGAAGACTTTCTAACAAAGTCAGCAAGAAGGTTCTGGGTTTGAATCTCGACTCGGGCCTCTCTGTGTGGGTTTTCTCTGGTTTCCTCTCACAGTCCAGAGACCTGCTGGGTGAACTGATTAGTCCAGATTGACCAAAGGTGTGAGTGTGATTAGGTGTTTGTGTTTGTGTTAGCCCTGTGATTGGCTGGCCACCTGTCCAGGGTGGACCCCGCCTCTCGCCACCTGGGATCGGCTCCATCAGACCCAATAAGGAGGGAACAGAAGATGATTGACTGGCTTTATAACCCAACTTGTGGCACCATAGAACATAAAGGAACAAGTACTCATGATGGTATCTTCTGGAAAAACACAAATCAGGGTAAAAATGTATAACAAGATCAACTGAGACTGGACTCAACACACCTGACAACTGTCAACTGGAGCAGATTCTAGTTGTTGACAGTCTGACAGAGACACACACCTAAAGACTGAGTCAGTATCTGGACTTTTTATCTGAAGGTCCAACAAATTGCTGCACAGTGACTGTAGCTCTCTGTGTTTCTCTCAGGTGATGCTCTGCTACTTTTCACCAGCCTCCTTTTCATATTCAGCACAAATATCTGTCCCTGCATCTTGTTCTATATAAACTCTCATTATAATCAGAATACACAGAATTCTGTGTTGAAATTATTTCTATATTGTAATCCATATGATAAATATTGGGGCTGCAATTAATTCAAAATAATTATTTTGACGTTACGTGTCCATATGTCTCCATCCGTCCAGCTGTGATGTTCCTCTAATGTCATGAAGATTGATGAAGATTGCTCTGCTTGTACATTTCAATTTTGCAAACACAACAATAAGGACATTTTCTCAGTGTTTTGATAATTGTTGTATTTGAGTCATGACTGTATCTTAGCAACTGAGAAAAACTAAGATTGATGAACGATCCAACTTCCAACAGTTTAATATTAACATCCACAAATTTAGGGTCCCATATCATGAGCAATCAGGTCTGAACTTGTAAATATTAAGAAGCAACTACCGTATTTCCCAGACTATAAGCTGCTACTTTTTTCCGACGCTTTGAACCCTGCGGCTTAAACACCGGTGTGGCTCATGTATTGACGGCACAAAGCTCGTTAGCTCTTTACAAGCTAGCAAGCTCCGTGCTGCCGATACATTTAGCCTCGTCACATCAGACCCGGTCAGAGTGGACCACATGAAACTGTTTGAATAAATTCAATAGCGGCTTATAGACAGGTGCGCTCAATAGTCCGGAAAATATGGTAATACAGTTTCCCCCACTGAAATGGTTCATCATGGCTCT
Organism: Pseudochromis fuscus; assembly: GCA_900323345.1. NCBI lineage: Eukaryota > Metazoa > Chordata > Actinopteri > Pseudochromidae > Pseudochromis > Pseudochromis fuscus. The sequence continues at coordinate 8,986 of OOFC01006677.1, forward strand.
GCACTGTGAAGATGTTTTTCCACATTTTCCACAGAGCTCAGCTGAATGAGTCGTACACCTTCTCTCTGTTCTGGTATTTAACACATACAGACCTCCTCCTCCTCCTCCTCCTCCGTCAGCTGATATTTCTCCTCCGTGTCATTCTTCTTCCAACCAAAGTGAACAAACTGACCTCACAGTGTGGCCACATCACACACCTGCTGCTCCTCTGTGTGTGTGTGTGTGTGTGTTTGAGCAGTTGCCTCAGGCAACAGGTGACGTCTTCTGTGGCAGAGGTGCTGCCGGCGTTTGTGTGCACGTATGCACTTTGGTGTATGTGCACGTGGTGTATTAAAGAAATATACGAGGCTTGGAGCCTGTGTAAACTGTGAAAGAGTCGCCACGCGGCTCGCTGAAATGCCTCTCATTGTGACAGCGGCTCTGTCTAAACAACAATTATGGTCAGAGGCCGAGCTCCGCCACCTGTATCCCTGGACGTCTTTAACGCACTCCCAACACGGCTGACAGTAAATTAGGTGAAGCTATGTCTGCCCTGACAGTGAGATGCTGTAGGTCATCGACTGAAGGTCTTTCCAAGCAGCTAGACAGGTTTCCCTTCCAAGTCTATTTAAAGTCAAGCAGAGCAACTGAAGTCATGGCCCGGTGTAGAGAAACAGTGATTTCATAGGAACCAGCACTGGAGGATCTTCCTCTGTATTGTTGTGTATAGTCGTGTTTCACTGTGATGTAAAATCAACTGGATAAGCTGCAGTCAAACAAACACCAGGAAGAAATCTCTTGAAGCTTTTCCTTGAGAGTCACTAGTTTTGTGTCATGTAGTTGCAACTAAATCTCCAAAGTAAATGACTAACCTGTGTCGACCTGTATGAAGTGTATTCAACAAACTTCTGCAAAAAAAAGATGTGTGTGTTTACTCTGCACCACACTCCAGCATCATCACACATCTCACAACTCATTAATACCTTCCAGTGGATTCATAGTGTGTTTGAAGGAAGCCTTCAGGCTCATGAGTGATGTGTGTAAGTGCCCGTACAGCCTTGTTAACCCTTTCCTTCAGCTTCATTGGACAGGAGGGGGCTGCGGCGGGGCTGTCACTGGGATCCTGGAGTGCGTCAGATTGTCTGCGGGCCTGTGTTTGGATAAGGCAGTATGCCCATTGTCTCTGATGCCCCAGCTGGGCCGAGGTATGCCTCCATGCTCCTGAAATAGAAAGACAGCTGAGGGCTGCCATGCATACTGAGGGCAGGGCCGGCCGGGCAGGCTGGGCCCACTGACCCAGACCGCAACTTAGCACAATGAGAGACAGGGTATTGTCTGGAGCCAGAGGCTAATAGCTAAGGTATCAAACCCCCAAACCGACCGCTAACAGACTGATTAACTCTGCTGTGTGTTATTGCTGCCTGTGTGTGTGGAAGTGACAGCGGGGGGAGCGGGAGTGAGCGTGGAAGAGTAATTGGGGCTTTAGAGTGCGTTCGGGCCACGCGTCTGCCCGTCTCCACTCTGATGAACCGACGGCTAAGACCTGAGCCCACACAGTTGCTGCAAGGTATTGTGGGCAGGCACGAGGCGATTACAGAAATATCCACCAGCGATGAATGCTTTGATCCAAAATGAAACCCTGCTTCACCGCCCAATTTTAGGTTACTGCTGGTACAAAACAGGGATCTTCATATTTGTTCGGTGAAGCAAACGTGCTAGTTAAAGTTATTTATTGTTGCACCTTTAACGCAGCAGATACCAACTGGTTTAGATAAGAAGGAAAAGACAAAGCACAACACAAAATGCATAAAACACAAATATAAACTTCACGTGCACAGATCAGGCTTTAAAAGATTTTGTGAGAGTCAATAAAAAACATGAACTAGGCCGACAAGTGTGCAACAAACTGGCTTTAGAACTTTTTAACTATTGAATGTTATAATAAACCACCTTAAAGTGCTGTAATTTAAAAAAGAACAACTGAAAACAACTATAATATATTATTATTATTATTATTATTATTATTATTATTATTAATACTTTAAACTTTGTTTGTATGAACCCTTTTATACATAAAATGCATCACAAAATGCTTTACAATAAGGATTTAAGAAAATAAAGGAAAATAACTGGAGCAAAATAAAAGAATAAAATTAAATAGAAATACAGCTACATACACTTTGAATAAATAAAGATAAGATTTAAAATCATTGCAGTTACTTTAAATGAAAACAGACCAGAGATTCAGATTATACCATTCTCCTCTTCAATTTATTTTGTGTTTGTTTGTCATTGTTTTTTGAAAAAAAAAAAAAAAATAGAGAAAAATTTAGACTTTTAACTCTTTGTTAATTTATTGAAGTTACATTTTACATCCTGGTTTCCCTGGCGTTGCAGTTTGTGATGAACAGTCCCACCTGTGCACAAACCAAACATGGAGAGAGGTGCGACTCTGCTGTGTGATTAAAAACTGCTGAGAATGACTGCAGTCATAATTCCCAATCTCTCTCCATCTCGCTGCCTAAGCCTGCTGGCATTCGGTGCATGATGATCTAAAACAACTGTGACTGACCCCCAGATCAAGTCTTGATGCCCAAAATGTCAGCTCCTCACTTGTACACCACCAAACCGTTGGTGGGCCGATCCCTCAGACGGAGATGACGACTCCGTCCCAAACATGTCGGTGCTGGGGCCTACAGCTGGATGCCCGCGCAGTCATTTTATATGGGAAGGTAATTCAAAGCTGCACAAATGTCCAATAATCAAAACATGAGCATTAATGGGGCCTGGCCACATTAGGGTCTAAATGATTTTGAGGAACACTGGGGACGTAAGGAGAGCTGTTGCTCTGAGGAGTCAGCTGTTGCAGTGGGCTGCAGTATAGCAGTGCAGAGAGATGTGCTGGGGGGACGACGCTAACGCCGCATGCACTTCACTACGTGTCTGAGTGTGTGTGTTTACATGCCGAAGTTTGCGGACTTATTTAAAGCCAGCAGCTCTGGGGACTTTGGGATTCATCTCCTCCTCATGTGTTATCAGCATGCCAGCTTTTCAAATGGTGCACCAAGTGACATAGTACATAAACCAGCCTCTGCCTCTCTGAAGAGACCCTTGTCCCAGAATAGCTCAGGCCCGCTCTATCTCACTGATGCCCAAGAAAGTTTGAGCCATCACGGCGACACCTCTCAGTCTGCCACGGCAACAGATAGCGGCATCAACAAAGATGGCTGCCCCTCAAGTCAAGACATCCCTTCAGGAGTTGTTGTTCCTGTGGAGAGCAAACCCGTCGTGACATTTTACCAGCAGGCCTTTCATTTGTAGGGATTTTATTTAGAAAATGACATCGCCTCTGATGTTAGCGCACAGTCATTTCCAGCTTATCTGCACGGCTTTTGCAGAAATCGACGCTGCCAACAGTTAACAGTCAATCTCCCTATCAGGAATGCTGGACTCTGGCTTTGTCTATTCTGAGAAACTGTGGTCCCCTTTCCCTCCCCCTCTGAGCTGCACTGTCACCCTGCTCTCATACCAGGCACCAACCTCTCCCCTTGCTCTGAAGGTCAGATCTTGTGGAGAAAGAGTGTGAGAGGCACACTGCTTCATGACACAATTACTGGATACACGAAATTACAGCAGCTACGTGTCACAATATAACACACCGTGCTTTCCATGGACAGATACCACGATACTTTATCCGTGAGGCCCAGCGTGCTAAAGCTTAAGATGTTTCTAGCAACAGAATTATACAAACAATCTTTAAAAGCCTATGAATAAATAAATAAATCAGAAACTTTCAGCAGATCTTCTGGATGAACTGCTGCGTGTTTATTGGCTTCACATTCGTACGCGGCTCTTTATTGTGTGGTAGGTGCCGTGCGCCATGTTTCTCTCTATTAATATAATGTTGTGTATTTATAGTAGCATGTTTAATGCCACACAGCTCCTGAAATAATCTCTTCTAAGGTTGCATCCTCTGTGGCCTCACACAATAGCAAACATCTCTGGCAGCGCTTAACAACACAAAGACTGCAGGGCTATTACTTAGAGGCCAGCGTGAGTTCACAGCATCAAAGTCACACAAAGTGAGGTAATGTGTGTTCAGGAGGTCGAGGTGGATTCAAATAATACAACACATTTTAATATGTGTGCTAAGAACTGTGACTTTATTTGTATTTCTGATGTTTTGTTTTTATCGTCTTGTGCTTTTCCTGGGCTTGTCCCAGTTGTTGTTGCTTGGTGTGGACATAAATCTCTGTCTTAGCAGAGGTAATGATGTACTGCCCTTCAAGATCTACAGAGTGAAAAAATTCCCCCCTACTGGGATGCTCCTAATACAACTCTCTCCCACTCCCTCGCAGTGTGTACAGTGCATAAAATATCTGGGATACAAAAATAGCCGGCTTGAGTTTAGCGCAATGACAAAAACGTAGCTTTCCTTTTGTGTCAATTGAGACAGGCGCTCAGCACCAATGGGCGTCGGAGGAGGTGGCATATGCTAATGAGGGACAAATGTCCACTGACCGTGACCTTGAGGAAGACAGTATAAAGGAGGGCACATCTCAGTAGGCTGTTATTTCGTTGTAGTCGTCCAGAGGTCAGTGGACAACTTTTTGCCTTTGTTTGGTAGGTTGATCATTTTACGCGCGCGCTGGCTGCGCTTTAAAGAGCCTCACAGGGTCTTAATTTCACTATCAGCTGTAAAGTAATACTGTTTATCTTCGCTGGCAAGTGTCGGTGAACGAGCTTTAAGTGTCTGTATTTTTGCTCCCATTTGGTGATAGTGGATTTGCGCTCTTGACGCACAGGCGGTCTGCTCAGCGCCACTTGTTGTTTCATCAATGTGGAAGTAACAGAAACCCGCTTTAACAAATAACAAACTACTGAACCTAACGCAACGATCTGTTTTCTTACCAAAGGATTTCCACAACCCGTCTCTGCTGCCTCCAATTTTCGGGGCCGGCGAGGAGCTGCCACCATGTCGCGCTATGACACGAAGGACTTTGGGGAGGCTGCACCATTTTTACGCAAATCTGACCTGGAGCTGCTGGCGGCGCAGAACATCGCTTTTGACGGTAGGCCTAATAAGGAGACTTTAAAGACACAGAACCTTAGAGGGGACATCACGTTAAGTATTCACATGAGAAATTAATGTAGTTTGGATGCTGTCTTGAAATTGCTTTGAATTCTTAAACCAGATGTGTGTGTGAGATTAACGTTGTCAGTGTGTTTTTATTGTAAAACAATCTGGAATCAAGTAAAATAAATAAATCAATATCTTTAAATATTTTAATTCTATTGGAAATCATTGTAATGTCATTTAAAATCAAGTGTTGAATTAACGTCAGTTATGTGGTTTTATGTGGTGATGTGGAAAATATTAAAAGAAATATTTATTAATTGTGAACTTATTTTTGAAAACTTTCAATAATACTGTAATTTTTTTTCTTTGTGAGCATTTCACTGTTTCCCAAACCCTCCCACTAAATGCACATCCCTGTGTTGTATAATTAGGTAAGAAGCGAGCTTGGATCCCAGATGAAAAAGAGGCTTACCTTGAGATTGAAATCAAGGAGCTGAGCGGTGACAAAGTCATCGTAGAGACCAAAGATGGGAGGGTAAGTGTCCATCTGTCCATCCCTCTATAGAAACTATTGACACCTCTTCCTAACAGTTCAGCGTGTCTACATGATCCCCTCCTCATGTCTACCTGCCTCCTCCGCTGCAGACCCTGACAGTGAAGGACTGTGACATCCAGCAGATGAATCCCCCCAAGTATGACATGATCGAAGACATGGCCATGCTGACTCACCTCAACGAGGCCTCTGTGCTGAACAACCTGCGCAGACGCTACTCAGCCTGGATGATCTACGTGAGTACTTCCCCTCTCCCACGTTTCAGCTGTGAGTTAAACACCGTCAGCCTGTCAGTAGTGGTTTGAGTTAATCTTGTGTCATGTCCTCCTGTGTCCTCAGACCTACTCTGGGCTCTTCTGTGTGACAGTGAATCCATACAAATGGCTGCCTGTCTACACAGCTCCTGTGGTCGCCGGCTACAAAGGCAAACGCCGCTCAGAGGCACCGCCACACATCTACTCCATCGCAGACAATGCCTACAATGACATGCTGCGCAGTGAGTGCACACTTAAATGTAGTCAGTGTGAGCAGCTATACGTTGCTATATAGACCAGATATAAACACATATGTATTTTGTCTCCTCCAGATCGGGAGAACCAGTCCATGCTCATCACGTAAGTGTCACAAACTAATCCATTTGTCTTGTTTCAAATCACAAATAAAAGAAGCAGCACACAGGTTTTAACTATATGAGCAGCCACACATGATGTTGTAGACTCTCCACACAGTCACACAATAGATTTGATATTTTTTGTCCAAGTTTTTGGTTTTAACTTAAATCTATTTCTGATTTTTTTCCTATTTTTTTGTCCTCTTGTAACATGCAGTGTACTTTTTGTGACCAGTTTTTACTGTACCTGTTGTATGTATATTTTATTTTATTTTTTCACACTCCTATAGCGGAGAATCCGGTGCTGGCAAAACTGTCAACACGAAACGTGTCATTCAGTATTTTGCCATTGTGGCAGCTCTTGGGGAAACAACTGCCAAAAAAGGAGTAAGGCTGATGTGGCAAACCCATATTTTTGTTCCCCACCTCCTGTTTTGAAGCTTTTTTTTTTTTTTTGCTCTTATTTTTTTTTTTTTTTTTTCTTTTTTTTTTTTTTTTTGT
>OOFC01006689.1:0-16823 GCA_900323345.1 Pseudochromis fuscus
TGATTGGAGGGAACTATTTGAGAAGCAGTCATTAGTCATTCACAGCCAGCTTCCTGTGCGTTCATCTGAGGTTTGGATTTATTAATTTCTGCTCTCAAATACTTCAGAGTTTCACCCTTGGTACCTGCTCAGCTTTTAATGCATCTGATCAGTTATAAAGTTTTTACTTTGCATCTTTCCACAGCATCTGACAGCACAAGCATTTCAAGCAGCACACTTTACATGCACTGTAAAAAAAAAAAAATCTGTAATAATGCAGAAATTTTCTCTTTCTTACACAAATAATAAAATGACAGAAATCGATTGAATTTACATGGTTAATGTAAAACACATGAAAGAACACATTAATAGAAAATGTATTCCCAAATTTGTATTTAATTTAAATAAAACAGTTGAATTTATACAACAAATAAAAGACATTTCTCAAAATATTGTGACAAATTTATTTAATTAACATCTTTTTTTAAGGCTTTATTTCAAACATGTGTAATAAAAACAAAAGAAACAGACAAAGAAAGAAAAAAATTAAAAAGGAAATAAAACAACTTAATTTTTTTTAATTAAACACAACTGAATAAATATGTTAATCTGTTTGATTGTTAAATTAAATAAAGGCATTGTGAAATATTCTCTAATAAACACTGTAATGGATACATCAAAGCTACAAATTATTTTATTGTTATTTATATTTTAATAATCATAAATTTCTGTATTTGTATTTGGGATTATTTGACAGTATTTGTAGGTCCCTCGCCTCCAGGGAATTTACTGTTATAGATTTTTTTATATATCTATATATTTATTTTATTTCCAGCCGGAGGCAGCCCCCAGCGGGATTTAAACCCCCACCCTTTGCTCTGCTTATTTGAACATCTGCCCCGACTGAAGCTTGAGCAAAGTGTATCCAAGAGGATGGATTCATATTCACAGCGAACAGAGCGATGGATGAGAACATCCAAGGTCGACCAGGAGAACAAGATCTTCCCCAGAGCAAGGTTTCACCACACACACACACACACACACACACACACTCCTCCCCCTCCTCAGAGCTCATATGTCCTGTGGGGCTGATGATGATGGGGGGGGTTTTGCTTGTCAAACCAGAAGGAAAGTGGAGGTCAGCGACCCCACATGGGGATGGTCGTCTGTCACGTCCTCGTCACCTGGAAACCTTGCAGCTGGTTTTCATTCATATTCAGCCTCAGGACGAGCTCGGGCTGAGTCCTGCTGACGTTACACATCCACCAGTGCAGCCCACTGGGAGCTGTGGGAGATGTTGCATAATGCTCCAATTCAACACAAGTCAACATGTTGTTCAAGAAGTTCATCGTTTGGATCTATTCTTTTATTTATTAACCGCTGTCTGGTCTCTAGCCCGAAGAGAAAGATGCTGATGAGAGAGTTGTGGGTATTTTTGGATTTTTGGTTGAACTAATTTTGATCTTTTGTGCTTGATGCTTTTATTAAGAAATTTGAATCGTGCAGTAACAACGTGCAAGTTAGAAAACAGTTGGAAAAATACCAAAGACATGAGATGGATGTGGGTGATGATGGATCTTTCATCACCCACACTGCACCTGTTTTGCCTTAAACTGCTGTCATCATGAATTTAAACAATGACATCAGGAAGGGGGCGGGGCGAGGTGGGGGGGGGACACCCGTCTTACGAAATCGTCCTTAAGCTGTAAATTCCCGAGCAGACAGGTGCACTGAAACCAATGCTGCCCAGCGAGGTATCTGATGATCATCTGAGGTCTGTAGTGACATCATTCTGAACAATGTCAGGTGAATAACTCAGGAGTTCAAGCTGTGTTTCCACTTTATTTACTTTGGTCGTACTTCCCTCGTAAATCCTGATTCATCCATGAAGGAAAATGTTGCTGCAGATTCAACACGTGAAAACGTTTTATTTACTTGACACAATTGAACTTTGATATTTTATGTTCAGTCAACAGGTTTAGATTTTTGAGTTCATGGAAATACATTTTTTAAAGTTGGTACAGCCTTATTTGTTTATCGAACTCACACTCTGAACTTATCACATGGTCAGTTAAATGGAAAAATATTTTTGTAGTAATATTTTGTTTACAAAAAACTTATTTTTCATTGTGTTGTCATTTCATGGTTAATATCTTCTAGTACAAAAAGAGAGTAGTAAAAGGTACCTTGAAAAAAGCAAACAAAATATTTAACTATTATGAAATATATCTTGTATTGATGGAGAGTGGACTGAGGGTCATGTGACAGATAATTTGGGTAAACTCAAACCTGTGATGTCACTGTGTAGGACTGAGCTGAAAGGTTTTCATTTCCAGTGAACATTTCCATAGAGTTAGTGCAGAATTAGATTAGAACATTTTATGTATTTTATGTTTGATGTAGCTTGAAATTGTCAGGATTCCATGTGTTTTAGTTTTGTTCATGATTATAATTTCTTGCATTTATTTTAGTCTTTATTCTTGTTTCTTTTTCTAGTTCAATGGTTTATTTTGGTCTTTGTCTTGTTCTGTGTTTCATGTCTTGTCATAGTTCATGTTCCATGTTTCCTGTTTTATTTTGATAATCTTGTTCCTAGTGTGTTCTTGTCCAGCTTTGTTTCCTGTCTGCCCTGTCACACCTGTCTTGATTGTCTCGTCTGCCACAGCCTTCCCTGATTGTCCTCTCCACCTGTGATCCATTGACCCTTGTTACCCCAGTGTATTTAACCTCATGTGTCTCTTTGTCCTGTGCCAGTTTGTTTGTAGCCGTCGCTCACGGTCCAGCCTTAGTTCATGTTTTCACGGTTCTGTTCATAGTTCATAGTTCATAGTGATAGTGATAGTGATAGTGTCTTTCTGGTTTTTCGGACTCTTTGCCTGTCTTATGGATTTTGCCTTCGCCTGATGTATTGGAAACCTTTGCCTGATTAAAAATAACTTTAGGAAAATCTGATTCTAGCCTTGGTGACTGCATCTGGGTCCCTGTTTCTTGCCTGCCTCCTGATAGAGGCTCTTGACAGAAATAAAATCTTATTATGATGTTTAGAGCCCGAAATGTAACAATGACCCGAATTGTTATGGGAAAAAAAAGTAACAAAACCCGAAATGTAACAACTGGACGATAATGTAGCAAATGCTGAGCCCAAGAAGTAAAAACTTTGTAAAAAATGTAACAACTGGACGATAATGTAACAAATGCTGAGCCCAAACAGTAAAGACTTTGCCCAAAATGTAACAACTGGATGATAATGTAACAAATGCTGAACCCAAAAAGTAAAACCTCCTAACAACTTCTTACATTTTGGGTTTTATTAAATTTTTTTCTATTACATTTCAGGCTCAGCGTTTTTGTTGCATTATTGACCAGTTGTTACATTTCAGGTTTATCACATTTTTTTATAACAATTCAGGACATTGTTACATTATGGGTCGTTGTTACATATTGGGCTCTAACAAGGCAGAATATGGAAACTTTATATTTTGAAAATCCTTGGTCGACTGTTCCTGCCCATACAGATAGTTCCTCCAGCCCATGAGTACAGACAGTGATGAAGAGGTCTGAGGGGGTCTGAGGGGGTCTGAGGCGGTCTGAGGGGGCTGGGGTTCTGGCCAGACTCCGAGTACGGCGCCTGATGGATAGGCATTCCTCAGCCTCCCCCCCTCACCCGTCCTCTCTCCTCCCCTAGGTGATGAACAAGCTCATTACTATGGCGCGCTGATAAAAGGAGGCCATTATCGTTCCACAGTGCACTTTGAACTCTGACAGAGGAATCCACTCCTCCTCGTCTCCTCGTCTCCCGCCTCCGCTTACGTAACCATGCCAGGCTGGAAAACAGGCGGCTCGCTGCCAATGTTTTCGGTGCCTCCCACACTGAAATCTCCTCCAAGATACTGTCACGGCCACATGCACAGGATGCTCGCTCGTCAGTGAACCGAGGCTATCTCCAGTTCAGTCCTGTCGTGATGCTTCTGTCAACAGAGGTGGAGTCTGTCGGTACTTTCAGTGTTGAGAAAATCTGCAGGCGTGAGCCTCTCAGGAGGTGGAGCTGTTATTTTAGTACAAACCGTTCATTACCAATCTGCTCCCGTGTTACAATCTATTCAACTGTCCAGGAAGCTTAAACACAGTCCCTCCATGGGGCTTTTATTGTGAAAGTCTGGCGAGCATCAGAATGAATGATTCACGACATGGTGAGTGTATTGTACTGCTGGAGTATTTATCACTGCAGCCAGGAGAGTACTGGGAGCTACTGGGACTGAGACTAACACTTATTTAACAATGTCTCTCTGAATATTACTTTTTATTTGAACATTTAGAATATTTTATCGTCTATTCTGACACAACTAGCTGCTCAGATTGGATTATTTTGCTACATTATCCAATATTTGCTTAAAAAAATGTTATAGCATGACAAAATTAACCTGTTTGTTCATAAAAAAATAAATAATCAAAAATTGACCCACAAATATTAGTTAAACAGCTGCTGCATCTGTGCATTGATTTGTCATTTCAGACTGAGAGTGTTTAGTGCAGAACTGGACTGAGCAACAATGTGACATCACTCACAGCATCAGCACCAACAGCATCTATTCAAGTTTAATGTCAACCAGCAACACAGGACGACTGCAGCATGTTTGACTACAAACACCAGGACTCATCAAACACAAGACATCTGATGACATCTGTGCAAAAAGAAAAACGACAACATAGACCGGGGCTTAAAATGTCTCACACACATTCAGCAGTGTCCTCGGGTTCAAGGGTTAGACCCGCCTCCTCCCTTCATATCCAAATATGGTCGATTGTTGAAGCCAATAATGTAATAACAGCCGATAATGTAATAAATTTTCCTTTTTTGAAATGTAATAGGCCAATAATGTAATAAAAGTCCTGAAACGATAACATAATAATTTTGGGCTAATAACGTAATAATTTATTACGTTATTAGCTGCTTATTATGTTACTGGCCTGGTAAAAGAAAAAAACTTCGCAAATGGAATAACTGTGCCAATAATGTAATAAATCATTACGTTATTAGCCAAAAATTATGTTATCGGTTCAGGACTTTTATGTTATTGGCCAGTTATTACGTTATTGGCCTATTACATTTCAAAATGGACAAATTTATTACATTATCGGCTGTTATTACATTATCAGCTGTTATTACATTATCAGTTGTTATTACTTTATCGGCTGTTATCACATTACCAGCTGTTTTTACGTTATGGGCTGCTATCACATTATCGACTGTTATCATATTATGGTCTGTTATTACTTTATCGGCTATTATTACGTTATCGGCTGTTATATTATTAGCTTCAACATCGCTTCATGGCAACATTCAAAAACCAAAGTCCTGGATTCAAAACACCAACAGTCTAAAAACCAGCGTGTGATGTCACGTTAGCTTCAATTATTTTACAAACAGGTGATTTCACAGGCTGAGACACTTTAGTGAAGAATTTTACTGAGCAACAAACTGACCTCGTTCACACCAACAGCGTTCATTCATGTTTGATGTCAACCAGCAGCAGCAGCAGCAGCACAGGACACTGCAACATGTTTGACAACAAACACCATGACTCACAAGTCATCAAAGGAAAGAGGTTTAATGAGATGTTTCAGACTCGTGGAAAAGTTCAGCAAATCAATCAGACTTATTTCATAATGCTGCAAAGTCGTGCGCTGGATGTGCTTTCTTCATTTGTTCTTCCTCTTTAAAAAATACAATAATGCAAAAAAACTTCTAGGGATTTATTTTGCGAAGGGAAACAACTGGAAGCTCGTATGAACCCCCCCGGGGATACGAACATGTTTTTAAAAATGACAATGTGTGTGTGTGTTTGTCTTTCTTTTAAACACAGTGTTTTGGCAACAGAGTGTGTCCCTGAAGCCAGGACTGTGCCGTGTCCTCAAAGTAACCGTGAGCGTCTCTGAGCAGGACAATGAATTCATTTGCAAAGTACACACGTGTTTATCCACTCTCACAGTCAACACGCTAACGAGTGAAGACAACAAGGACGAGCACATCCACCATTTTCAAACTTTCAAACTATAACAGCTGAGATTTTATTTTTATTTTTTTGACAAGTGAGGGCAAAATGTTGGCTGCATAATGCAGAAATCGGGTAAAACTCACCGTGTGTTTGTTTGTAGGGAAAAACACCACAATCTGTGAGTCTCCATCAAGGTCACAGCAACTTTTCTCTTCACAAAAAGAATCCATAAACACACCAGGATCACCACACACACACACAGAGGAAAACACACACAGAAAAAAAAACTCCCTCACACACTCTCACACCTCTTTCCCCGAAGGTTTGCAAAGCCCTGTTTGAATTCACCTATCACCATGACAACTACTCTCTTACTGGCTGTGCCCGTGGGAGGTTTTCGCCCAGCCTTTTCTAATTTCACACTGTGTGGATATCTCCATTCAGTAATTACAATCCCATCCATTCTCATTTTCCCTGTCCAGACAATGTGCCCTGGATATACACTAAAAAAAAAAAAAAAAAAATCTCCTGGCTCTCTACACACACACACACACACATATAGTATAGACCCCTGTGTTCATGGACACAGACAGAAACAAAAGCTCGTGTGTGTGTGTGTGTGTGTGTGTGAGAAAGAGATAGAGGCAGCGAGACAGATGTGAACTGTCACAACTCCTAATTCACCAACGCACACAATCACACACGAGAACATCACTCTGAAAATCCAATTACAAGCCGACCTCCAGTCTGTAAAGTTGGGCTCATTTTTAAAAAGTTAATAATTGCCAAATAATAGCCACTCGAATCCAAATGATTTGTCCTGCAAATGGGCGGCGGCAGATAACCACTGTGAAGCACTCGGAGAGCACAAACCTCCCCTGAAGACACGGTCCACGTCTGGTGTCCCCCAGATGGTCTCAGGTGGAGGACATTGTCGTCCTGCATGTGTGGAGATTTTAAAGAAAATCATTGGATGAGACAAAGTGATGAATTTTATCCAAAGAGCTGAAACATCTCACTGCTTTCACTCTCTGCTGCCCCCTAGTGGCTCTGTTTGTTAGACTGTACGTGGATGGGACGATGCTGCATTTTGAAGTCAGGAGTTTGGGATTTGAACGTCGCCATGTTGGTTTTTCTGGAGCCGGAAGTGACCATATTTGGATATGACAGGAAGAGTGAGGAGGCGGGTCTGACCCTTGAACCCGAGGTCAAATAAAACAAACAAATCTTCCTGTTTTTGAAGCGTAATATCTAAGTAATGATTAAATTACTTTCAGATGAAGAAGAGACAACTTGAAAATGTGTGAGTGTTTCATGATTAAAAAAGCTGACATCTGCAGCTGACATCTAGTGGTCGTCGGGGGTATTGCACCTAACCTGAAATGTAACAACTGGTCGATAATGTAACAAAAGTTTTGAGCCCAACATGTGATAAAAAAATGTAACAAAACCCAAAATGTAACAACTGGTCGATAATGTAACAAGAAGCTGAACCCAAAAAGTCAAAACTTTGCCCAAAATGTAACAACTTTTTACATTTTGGGTTCGTTGTTACATTTTTTTTTTTTGATAACAATTTGGGTCATTGTTACAAATCAGGCTCTAACAAACATTTTTATCTTAGATCTACAAAGTGCTTTGCAGCCTCACAATTTCTCTCACCACTGGAAACAGAGCTAGCATGCGCTCGCTAACACCAGGAGCTACGTATGGTTCGGTGCCACTTTGATGTGGACAAGAGGAGCTGGGGACTGACCCACCAGCCTTACAGTTGGTGGGTGACCTCAGCCACAGTCATGATGCAGCTCTTAATATTATTTTAATGTGATTTTCACTGTGATGAGGACCTACGTTAGAGCGGGAACATATTTCTGGTACTGATGGTACAAAGTAGCAAAGTGTAAAAAGTTCCTCCAGGAGTCCAAAGTTTCAGAAGTGCTTCATCTCTCCTGAACATGCTGATATCATATGATGCATGTCTAAACACTTGCATCAGTCCTCAGGTGAACCACAGAGTCTCATCCTGACCAGCTGACGCACGTCCACTTATCTGGATACACAACTGTCCTGTTCAGTGTCTCTGAAGTGAAGCAGCATTTTAACTGACGTCCCTCCTGGTTCAGCATCTGGGACGGTCCAGTGAGTTTTAGGACGAGTTAAACTCCTCAGCATTTTGAATCTGTTGCCGTCTTTGAACTGTTACCACGGTTACAGGTACATCTATTGAAAGATCATTCCTGTGTGAACCCTCCACTGTCATATGCAGCACTTTGATCCATACTCACATCAACAGGTCTATTCAAACATGGCCATGATGATATGACAAGAACATAACACCCTCACAACTATAATATTATTTTCTAGTCCTCTATAGCCTTGTACCAGAATCTATCAAAGTAATCTTCATGTGTGTCCTTCAGTACTGAGTATGAATGTAGCCTCGTGCTATCTTTTGTAATTTGAAATTGTTTTGAATTTGATTTGATTCAGGACCTTCACTCAGATTTTGATTGGTTGGTTGGTAGGATGGTGATTGGTTGTCCTGAACCCCCCTCTGTAAACCAGATTAGTGCATCATCCCTCCTGTTACAGTTCACATAAAACACCATCTAATCTGTATTGTGACTTTTCCAGCACACTCAGGATGTGTAGGCGGGACCAAATGTTTGGAGCAATTTGATTGGATTGTTGAAACACAACAGAATTCTATAGCTAGCAAGCTAATGTTACTAGATACTACTACAGCTGCTACTACTCTGAACAGCTGATTGATTGACAGGCCAACGGAACGATGCGATTGGTTGAAACTGCTCTGGAAGTAAGCTTTGATTTGGAAATAAATTGTTGTCATTTTTGTGGCTAACATCGTTGAATCCAGTGACATGACCTCAAAGGATTAAAAACAGTTTTGAAGTCCATACATTTATGTCTTTTAATGTGATCTTCTTCATTTTAACTTTTGTTGAAACAGAAATAAACCCGTCTTGTCCTTCCCCACCAGGAGCGTGTCCACTGTGTGTTACATAAAAAGTGAGCGGTGATGGAAAGTGAAAGTGATGGGTCAACGTGTCACCTCTAAAGCACTGAATGCATTATTGATACATTTACTTAACCCGACTGCACGCTTTAACCTTGGAGCTGCAGCAGCAACCTCTGCAGAAATACCACCCACACACACACACACACACACACCTTTGAAATATGAGCCTGGAACTCATGACGACAAAAACACCGTCCTGAACGACAATAACCAACAAGACACAGCTGAGTTTGTGTAGATGGTAGTTTGATAACCTGCTGTGATGTGTATCGATATATTCAAAGCTGAGTCTGAGCAGAAAGCTTCTAAAACATGATATTAAAAACAAGATCACAAACACCCTGATGGAGATTTAAATGCAGACATTACACATCAATGGATTTTTTTTTTCTACATGAAAAGGAGATAATGGGAAAAGTTTCTAAACTGAAGTTTGCATCATTTGCAAACACTGGAGCACATGGGACCTGTATTTTGAGTTATGATGGGAGGACATTGCACTGTCATTATTTTCCATCACTGGGTGCTGCAGGCCGTAATCCCTGTTCTTGTCAATAATAACCTTTGATAACACCTCGTCCATATTCATTACACTGCACGCTGCTATTTCTGCACATTAAACACACACATTTAAATCCTGATTGGCCGAGGAGGCGTCTTCCTCCCTGCGAGCGACAGGAGGAGGAAGTATGCGACCTGGGTTTATCAGCTGATCTTCCCAGGATCCCCTCGCTTGTTGTTGACGGCGGCACTCGGCCGGTCTCAGGACTCCCAGGAGACTCACGTTGCATCAAACCATGGCGCTACATGTAAACATCAGCCCGGCTTAACTCGTGTTTACCCCACAACTCTTTCAGGTCATCGCTGATGTCGGCCCACGTGGAGCGCTCAGGCACAGAGCAGCGGTGGTAGGACTGAGGAGCAGGGGGCGGAGCTCCGGAGGAACTCATAGACATGATGTCATTATCTTATCTGGAAATGTTTTGGATTGTAACAGTGTATCCACGTGTAACACTGAATCATTCTCCATATTTAAAATACAGTTTGTACACTGAACTTTACTGTCTTTATGCTCTTAGGATTTTTAATGTGTAATGAAGTATATTTACACATGTACAAGCAATGAAACTCACACACGTTTTATTTATCTTTATCTTATTTATTTACATTATTCAAGGATTTCAGTGATTTTTAAGGTTTTTCCAGAACATGATACATGATACAAAACAGGAATAAAAGTAGCTCCTCAGGTCTCAGTTTGAGAGGAGACGTAATGAAAAGACAACAACAATAATAATATAAAGATGATACAATATAATTAACCCTTTATAGCCAAATGTATCATATTTCATACATGAGTTTTTGAGACCTTTACATCGTCAGTGTGATATTGTTGAAAGTTTATGAAAGAAAAACTACAATTTAGGAAATCCAGTATATTTATATATGTATTTCTTTTTATCAGAAGGTCCAATAAACACTTATTTCACTCAACATGCATTTCAAAATAAAATTTGAATTTTCTGGCAATTATTTCATCGTTCAGACTTCACAGGTTTAAGTTAAATAGAAATTGCACATGGCTCTCAGCTCCGTAAGAAAACAGTGAAAATCGGAAAAAAACACGAATACAAAAAAACTAAAATGAATAAAATTAATTTAACAGCTTTATTTATTGAGTACAATGAAGACTTTTGAAAGTGAAAAGCTATTTTCTTAAACTTCAAGTATTTTATTCAGTCCAAGGTTTTCAACTGTTTAAAAAAGTTGTATTTGAAAAATGCAGGAAAAAATCTGTAAAAATAACAGAAAAGAATAATTTTAAAAACGTTAATATAAAAAAATGAAGGATTGAATGCGATTAATTAGTTCAATTAGTTCAATACAACCAGTGTGATGGACCTTTAACCTCTGCAGATGACTCAGTCTGTGTCAGTCCAACAATAAAAACTTTCCTCATTAATGAAAGATGTGAATTATTTAAAAAAGCAAACTGTTACTTTTCATTCAGTTTGTTTGCAGAGTGCATTTAGTCAGTGTCTGCAGATGCAGAGCAGTGGACCTGGGCCCCAGCTGCCAACATTAGCTGTGGCTAATTGCTTTGGAGTTTTGCACCCGCCTTAAATTAGAAGTTTTGTGAAGCCACTGGGATATTTTAAGTATTGTACTGTACCCACTGAGTGTCACAGTGGGCTGCAGTGGGGAATAATTTCTGGATGAAAATAGACGGTATTAGCTCGGGGGAGAGGCAGGATGCTCATAACAGATACATGCGCTAATGCTAAAGACAGGTGCACTGATTTTAAGGGATTTAACAGAGAATTAGTTATTTATGGGTGTTTTTACAGTTTCTTTACAAGAAAATGCAGATTAAAATAAATGTAGCGGCTCGTGTGTTGTTAATGAAGACTCACGTTTATTGGTTGAATCTTATATTTATGATATTAAAGTAACAGAAACTCAGCCTCCACAGCCAGCTCTCAGTACAGTTAATAAACACACTAAACCACGACAAAAGACAACATAAAAGTTACTTACACGTGAATAATTAAGATATTTAATACAGAAAAACGCGACCTACCATTAATCCCAATGTTGACGATTGTGCCGAAGCACGGGGCGTCCGAGCAAAGTTTGCAGGGGCGCATCGTGTGGCGTTCAGGTTCGTCGTAAAAAATCCGAGTTTGTGAAGACGGGGGAGATCTTAATCTGTTACATAAAGAGATAAAAGGTTGTAAGATATAAATAATTATTAGTGTATTTCAGGCTTAAGTTGCAACCAAAAAAAATAAAATTGGGGTTGTTTTAGTTTCAGAAGAGTTTTAAATTTATGTATTGTTTATCATGTATTGAGAATCTAACGTGATTTTCCTATTTCAGAAGCAAAACTGTAATTTTTGCCTTTTTGTTTATTTCTAATATAATTATTTTGTGCATTTAGTCTTTTAAACTAAACCAAAACAAAACAAAAGACAATATAAAAGTTACTTATACGTGAAAAATTAAGATATTTCGTAGATAAAAACGCGACCTACCATCAGTCCTAGTTTGCAAGGGCGCATCGTGTGGCGTTCAAGTTCATTGTAAAAAATCGTAGCTTGTGATGACAGGAGAAGATCTTAATATATTAACTCTGTTACATAAAGAGATTAAAGGTTGTGAGATATAAATAATTATTAGTATATTTCAGGCTTAAAGTGCAACCAAAAACACTAAAATTGGGGTTGTTTTAGTTTCAGAGGAGCCTGCTGCAGGAACAGTAAATGTGGTTTTATTTATTGTGCATCATGCATTGAGAATCTAACATGATTAACACCAGTAATTTTTGTCTTTTTGTTTGTTTCTAATGTAATTATTTTGTGCATTTTGTCTTTTTCTTGCAACATAAGGTTCCACAGTTATTTGTTTTTCCTCTGGAGGTCAAAGGTTGTGACACCGTTGTTTCACCCAGCAAATTATTCACCCTCACTTGCTCTGAACATAACACACATGCTTGACTGACACACATGCATCGAGGAGAAATTAATTGCACATGAAACTCTGCTGCATTTTGACACGTTTCCCACCCCCGACGCTCCAAATATTTGGCCACCCTCCCCCCACACACCCACCCAGCCAAACTCCACACCAAAGCAGTGTAAACAACATGTCATTTTCATGCCTTTTGATCATCGAGCTATTCTGAGTGAACCTCTCGAGGTTTTTGCGACTGGGGGTACAAGGTGCAGAGGCGATGTTCTGGTGTAATGATAAGCTGATTTTTTTTTTTTCACCCCCTCTCTTTCACGTTTTAGGATTGAGGTTTTGAAAAGGAATAATAAAACAACTGTCAGCTAATTGGCAAGAGGAGTGCACCATGGTGGAGTGAAATAATAAAAAAAATTAAAAAAAAGTACAAAGTGACTCCACGAGGGAAATGTAGAAAGCTGCACACACACACGCACATAAAGGTTTTAAGGGCATTCTCCTGTTGCAGAACAATCCCTCGTAGGATACTTTTAAGCTTTCATTGTTTCTTTTTTTTGTCTTTTCCTGCACAACACAGAGCAGATACAGTAAGTCTCCATCTGCAGCTGACAGTGAAGACCTGAATTCAACTCCTGCTGCAAAAACATGTGAGGATTGAGGTTTTGAGATGCACTGTGCAGCATGCATCTACAATTTAAACTTTAAACTCTGGATTTGTGCAATTTATGCATTATTATTATTTAATTAAGACGAATGTGTAGGTCTGTGCTGCAGGGATGCCAGCAGCTGGATGCTCACACATCGGAGCGGTTGCATCATTTTCTCTGTTTATCGCTGTTTTCACGGTGATGTAAACGCAACTCTGAGAGAAATCTGGGTTCAGCACCGGGTTCAACGCTGTTAAAGAGGCGTCTGAGGTTTAGCTGTGGTGAGTGAGGCACGGCGAAGCGCCCGGGGCGGGAAACTGGAGTTACCAGAACAAAAGATGCTCACAGTAAATTTTCTTTACAACAAACAAAAACTCTGAATATGAAATGTTTAGCAGAGAAGTCATAAAAAACAAGTTTACATTGAAGGAGCTGGATACAGACTTCGAGCTGGCGTCCATCATGGCTGTTGTTTGGAGTGTGAAGATGAATAATATAATAATATGAACTTACATAATAAGAAGATGCAAATAGACACAAAGGAAGAATCTTCATACATTCATCGGGGTCTTGTAATGTGTGGGGAACTCGCAGAGTGAGGGCGCCGCCATACTTCACTGCACCTGGAGGAACTGGGGAAATCGGTGCCTTGCTCAAGGGCACCAGCCATGGAGGTGGCCTGGCACCTCTCCAGCCACCAGTCCGTGCTCCAAGATTTGTCCGGACCAGGACGTGAACCAGTGACCCTCTGGTTTTCAATCCAACCCCAGACTGAGCCACTGCCGCCCAGATTTGCATCATGTGGTGTCGTGAAAACCAATCAGTGTTGAGATTTCCCAAAGAGTAGAAATGGAGGACAAGCTTAGTGTCTCCTTCTGTGGCCGACTTCTGGAAGGAGTCGTCCTATTGGCTGTTGGGAATATTCACATTTGGTATGAGCACATCAATCTGTACTTAGATTGATATGAATGTAGCATGAGTCGGGCAATGGCCCAATTTTAAAGTCATTAATCGGTTTACTGAGACAAGAGGTTTGCGAGGTAAAAACATGTCCGACAACATCACTACGATCCACAGTGCCTCACGTTTTCATATTTGAAAACGTGAGACACTAAGTGAGACACCTGGACATGTTCATATTCATAATGTCCAAATGTTTGATCAGACAGAAAGTTTCTTTATGTGTCTGTTATTGTTTGGTATTGTGGTTATTACCACGGCAACAACGATGCTCAGGTTTCCTTGGTGATTTGGTAAATGGAGTACATTCATATAGTGCTTTCATGACCTAAGCTAGGTCTACCAAAGTGCTTTACAAGGCAACTTATTCACCCATTCACACACACACCAATGGCTACCGAGCTGCCATGCAAGGCGCTAGCCACCATTGGGAGCAACTTAGAGTTCAGTGTCTTGCCCAAGGACACTTCGACATGTGGACAGGAGGAGCTGGGGATCAAACCCACAACCTTATGATTCACAGGCGACCCACTCTACCAGCTGAGCCACAGCCGCCAACAAGAAACACCAGTGAAACCCAACTATTGCTACTTTACTAGAACTGTATCTAGTGCATCATCACAATCACATCAGATCAAAGCTCCTGTATCTTGATACAAATTACATCATCTTCCAGGGTGGAGATACACATAGATTACATTGTAATGTTTAGATAAAAATCTACTAGAACTCTGGTTTTAAAAAACAAGATTTATCAACACAACACAAAAACTTGGCTCAGATATTAGCGACAAATCTAACTGACAGTATGAAAGATGATGAGTCTGTAGCTGTTACGCTGCTACTTCCTGTATTTGTGTAGGGAAGCCCGGGCAGCTGGAAAGTCAGAGCTGGCTTGGCATTCATGCAGTGTTGTGAAAGAAGAGCCTGAGCCAAGCCAACAATAAGCAGGCTGCAGACAGTTGCACAGTGCAGTAAATAAAACAGGAAGTCAGGCTGCTCTGTGTTTGATGTTCAAGCTTTTCTTCTTCTTAATGTTATTTTTTTTCTTTTGTGCTTCCCCCGCAGCATCAGGAAGGGACAGTTTATATCTCATTACAGTTAGACACATGCTTTTCCACATTGTTGCCTCGGATCACATGACGGCAGCATGGCGGAGGACACATATGCTCTCTTCCGCCGCGCTAATAATATACTATCATCAAGCCACAAATGCAGTGCTCCTGGCCGTAATCTTGTTGTCAGCTGTCTCACACGCTGGATGACGTGCAGACACTCACAGCCATTTGGCATGTAGGGGCTGAGATCCCAGAGCCCCGGCTTAATTGGATTTTGAAATGTGGTGCATGTGCGTTCATCTGTGGGGCCCGTGCACATATGCGCTGGTATTTCTGCACATCTGAGTGTTTTTCAGATGTGTGTGTGTGCGTGTGTGTGTGTGCGCGCTCACGTCTGACACATAAAACATATCGCTGTCAGGTGGAAACCTCATAAATTACATCTTTTCAGGAGCAGAGAAAAACAGCCTTGATCTTAAACAGCTTGTGTTTTGAGTTTATCTAATTGGTTTCGAGAGGGTTTCATCAGCTTGTGAATCTTTTTTTTTTTTTTTTGTGAGTTTTCCTCCCAGACTGGTGGAAGAAATCGTCAACTTGAGTAAAAGGAGCATTAATGAGAAAACACTCGACTACAAGTGAAAACCCCTGCTGTCAGAATTGAACTGGAATAACTGTGGTTTATTACAACTTGTGCATCATTTTGTTGAACAGCTCTGGATATCATTGCTAATGCTGATGATATAGTGTTTACCATGCTCAGTTAAACATGTGTAACAGTCGTTCATGGATATATTATGAGAACTGTATCAAACCATAAGGCTTTGATTCCAGCTGCAGTGTTTTACCAGGATACAAAGAAACCTCTGATCACACTCCTGTTCCTCAGACTGTACAACGATGTTATACTTTGTAAATACTGACAAATATTCATGTTAATTCATTAATTTAATTATATAAATTCTCAATTCAAAGATGACCTCGCTTTGAGTTCAGTTTCATCAGTTTTAAAGATGTTTCCTTTCATAATGTATGAATCCCACAGCTGTACTATACTGTACTGTACTATACTGTACTGTACTGTGATGTACTGTACTGTAGTGTACTGTGATGAACTATACTGTACTGTATTATATTGTATTGTACTGTACTATACTGTACTGTACTGTGATGTACTGTACTATACTGTACTGTACTGTGATGTACTGTACTGTACTGTGATGTACTGTACTGTACTGTAGTGTACTGTGATGAACTATACTGTACTGTATTATATTGTATTGTACTGTACTATACTGTACTGTACTGTGATGTACTGTACTGTACTGTACTGTAGTGTACTGTACTGTACTGTGATGTACTGTAGTGTGCTGTAGTCTGCTGTAGTCTGCTGTGGTGTGCTGTAGTCTGCTGTAGTGTACTGTACTGTAGTGTACTGTAGTGTGCTGTAGTCTGCTGTGGTGTGCTGTAGTGTACTGTGGTGTACTGTAGTGTACTGTGGTGTGCTGTAGTGTACTGTAGTGTGCTGTAGTGTACTGTGGTGTACTGTAGTGTACTGTGGTGTACTGTGGTGTGCTGTAGTGTACTGTGGTGTACCGTGGTGTACTGTAGTGTACTGTGGTGTGCTGTAGTGTGCTGTAGTGTGGTGTAGTATAGTGTAGTGTACTGTAGTGTACTG
>OOFC01006700.1:2587-17646 GCA_900323345.1 Pseudochromis fuscus
CATTTGGACATTTTAGTTTACATTATGCATAATTTATTTACATTTACAGTGAGGAGGTGGGTCTGATTGTTGAAGGTAAAGACACTGCCCATTGTGTATGAAATTTCGAGTTCAGGTCCGGTCTCATCGAAGACCACGCCCCTACATCCTCTTCTTTCTGAAGCCTCACATCTCCTTAATGATTTTCAGATGGACCACCAGGACACTAATAAGAACTGACTTTAGCTAATGACATCCAAATGACTTGTCAGAAAAAGTATTTCATGATTTTGATTTTTGAACTGAAGTCAATTGGAGCCAGAGTTTTTGCAATAAGCATCTAGTGGCTGTTGGTGGTATTACACCTTTGGCCTCATGTTTGACATCCAGTTGTCCATTTCTGTACCTGGTGAAGCAAAAGGTGTTAAATCCTGGGGTCCACCATATATGTGGTTTACATAGTAGAGGGGGATTTGGGTTTGGGTCAGTTTGTTCTGTTCACATCTGTATTGTTGATCTAATTTAATAAGATGCTGAGCTCTTTGTTTCTATTGTTTTGTGCAATTTTTGAGCAAATCAGAAAATATATTTTTCTACTAAACCTTTGTTTTCTTGTTTTCCTCATTGCCTTGCTGTTCAGTCTCAGACTCAGCTTCATTCGAGGAACTCCTTGCACCTTTGGAGACTGGTAGATACATGGGGGATGCACTGGGTCAGTCACCCTGCGCTAGCATCGTCTTCTGTGCTACCTATGAATCTCACAGTAAATCTCAGGTTGCAATGAATAGTCTAGTTTTAGAGTGTTGTGAATAGCAACAATGTCAGGGTCATGCAACTTGCCCACGGTCTTTTTTAAGTCCAATGCTTCAAATAAAATGGATTGAAAGGTTCCAGGTTTGTTTATATGGATAAATATTTGGTTGTTTTTCATGCTAATAATTAGCCCCTACCCTTAATACCTCATTATTCAAATAATATGACATGTACAGTGTGTGTAGCAGGAGTTTAACTGTGGTATAATATCCACAAATATTCATAATAATGCTGTAAAACATGAAACCGCTAAAACAAGCAAAGCAAACAGGCAGCATCCCTGCCAATTATAACATATTTGTCTCTCCCACTCCATATAATAATACCCGGAGTCAAACCGCATCCAGCGCCACTGTTGACAGTTTAAGTCTTCATTGCGGCATAATTAGCTTTGAGGTGGCGGCTGAAAGTAAACAGATAAACTAACACAAAGATACACAGCAGCTATAAAGAGCTCCTGTCTGACTGATCCGGACCACAGTGGAGGGAGAGGAGCTCGTGACTCCAACGCTCTCCTCAAACAGAAGTTGTACATTATGTTTCGCTTGCTGGGTAATTAGGTGGCAGATTTTTGTGTTTGAAGTGTGCGGAGCCTGTCTCGATGTGTGTGTGCTTAGCTCCACGCTCGTCTGTCAGCTAGCATGTACCTGTGTGTGTGTGCTGTTTTGGGCAAATCACCTTCATTATAAATGTGTCTCATTACGATAATGAGACGATTTCATTATCACTTAAACGACCTTGTCCCCGGTGCTAAACAAGGCCGACTGTTACAAACCCAGTGGGCTTCCTGAGTTGAGTCGCGGCGGGGGGCCAGGCAGGAGGGCGGCTCGGCAGGTGCTGCCAGCTGTAAAATGAATGGAGACATCTAATTGAAGTGCACGACTGCATGTACATGTAAGTAAGTGCACATTTAGCTGTGGAGTTATGACATTAATATATGCCTTAATTTATAATGTCTGCTGTTTAATTTATAGACTTTAAACCCAAAAACTCTGGATAAAATATGGAGGTAGCCACAGTGGTGTCATTTATTAACAGCACTTTCAAAAACACCTACAGGGGAAAATGAGTACTACAAACTTTTTCCTGCATGTGGTTTCTGGTGGGAGTTTTAAGCAGAACACACCCTCAGTGGTAGCTTTGCATGTGAACAACACATGCACTTCACAGACTCGACCAGTAGGGGGTGCAACTATGCAGAAAAACACAAACCAAGATGTTTACTTTTCTTGAAATAAACACATTTTCAGTGACAAATTGGCACCTTGTTTTGACGGAGCCAGAAGTGACCATATTTGGATAAGAGGGCGGATCTGGGGAGCAGGAAGGGTCTAACAGAGGATTTGAGGCAGTCTATCAACGCACACTCCCAAGTTTGAGGCCTAATAAATACTTAATTGTTAAAATATTTCCACCAGGACACTAGTTGACTTATTGTTTC
This sequence comes from Pseudochromis fuscus, assembly GCA_900323345.1. Taxonomy (NCBI): domain Eukaryota; kingdom Metazoa; phylum Chordata; class Actinopteri; family Pseudochromidae; genus Pseudochromis; species Pseudochromis fuscus. Next base: position 4,821 of record OOFC01006700.1, read on the forward strand.
ATGACTGTAGTTGATGCTTTGTTAATAAAAGTCAGTTGGAGCCCATCTAGTGGCCATCTTTGGAATATTTTTGGACTTCTTGTTTCAAACCCTGTAACAATGTCTTTTTATTTATTATCGATGATGCGTATATGAAATGATGAGGTTCTGTGGCTTAGTGGTGTCTGGTAAACAGCAGATTCTGGCTTCAAATTGCAGCAGTGCCTCTAATATTAAACTGCCAACGATACCTGGGGATACTAAAAACACTTCCTGGATAATATTTCTTCTTCAGTAATAATTCTTCCTCTTACTAACACCTAAAACACACACACACACACACACACAGGCACATGGCTGTTGAGTCATTTCTCAATACTTTCGGTATAACAAACACTCCACCACTTGAATTTGTCATAACCAAACCACCTCAGCGTGGCTAGATCGTGAGTTTCGAAGGAGGTTTGGGGGTTGTATTTTGGCTTGTGTTTGTCTGTCTGCCTGTACATCTGTTCACAACATGACAGGTAAACAACAACAAAACTTTACAACAGATCTCAATGATTTATTTTGGGGGGAATATGATATTACACAAGGAGCCAAAGCTTTTATTTTAGGACGATCAGAGGATTTAATCCTGTCTGAATAGTCCTGAAATATATAGTATAATAGGTGTTGCTATTCCACCACAAGAGGGCAACAGTGTTCAGTCTAGAGCATCAGTACAGTTTGATTATGCTTCACCAGAGGTTTGCACTCCCTGGATGCTTATTTTTAGTCCTTGAGTCTTTCTGCCAATTGAAAAAACACACATATTTATGCATATTAAGTATATATAAACATAGCATAGGTACATCAACAGTATATACATGTGCACCGTAACACTCTCTCTTTCCTGAGCTCTACCTGGCTGCCAGTAAAATCTCCTCTCATCCTTGCTAAGCACTCAATCTGTTTGGTGAGTGACCTTTAGTTGTTGGAGAGCTTATCTCCTGCTTTTAAAGCACCCTGCACCCCTGAACTAATCCTTGGAGCCAAACACTGCCGCCCCTAATCCCCACTCCCCGAGGTCCTCATTCACTATTTGCTTTCCCTCAATTGTCTTCAAGGCACTTCAGGTTCGTCTCCGTCTGTGTGTGTCTTTTGTATATGAATGAATTTACTGATCTGTGGGTGCACGCCGGCATCATCACCTCACACATCGACACGTCCTGTTTCTAGGGCACTAAAAGCTTGGTCAATCTGTGTGTGTATGTGTGTGTGTGTGCGGACACGTCTTTATGCGTTTGACCGGCACGGTCGGGCAGGGACCGGTGACCACGCAGCCATCAGGGTGCATTTAGGAGGATTGCCACTGTGTAGGAAGGGATCAGGACCGGAGTCAGAACCAAAGCTGCGCAGGCACAAGCCCAGAATCAGCATTCAGCAGGTTTGCGATGTGTGTGTGTGTGCGTGGGTGCGTGTGTGTGTGCCACAACCCCAAGGGTAACAGTTCCTGGTCACAGTCTGTGGATGAAAGTAATTGCCAGTGGAGGGCAACCTGCAGCTGAGGCCCAGCGATGCTGTGTGTCAGTGAGTGTGTGCCTGAAATTTGTGGCTGCTGCTTTTGTCCAATGAGCTTGTGCTCTGTGGTGCTTTTGTCTGAGCAAAACTGCACAAATTAGCAGGGCTTGAAATCTGCCAGTAGCCTGTGTCCACTTCCTAGTTACTGCACAGCCAATAATGAGCAGAAATATATGTTCACGTTGAATTCAGACTCAGGGGTTGAGGTAACTTCAGCTGCAAAAAGTCTCCTGTTGGTAAATGGTTAGTAAATGTCATCACAGAGTCGGCAGATAGAGTGTGGCTCAGAGTGGGTGTGGACAGGTCAATTCAGTGTAAAGCAGTTTTCATGGATGGCTTCGTCTCATCTACGGCTGACCTGAAAAGCAAAAACCGCCTCGAAATCTCTTTACTCATCTTTTGAAGCTTGAAGGAGGTTTTTTTTATTCAACTTTGACCGTATTTTAAGGGCAGAAATGAAACATGTAGTTTGCTTTTTGAAGGATGAAACACGCTGCAACAATGTACATTTTTCACAGTAAAATGCATAATAAAACCATCTATCTTTGAATTGATGCTTTCGTGTTATGTGCGAACAACATTTTTGCACAAAAAAATAAATATCGTCCCAGATGCTGTGACAGATCAGCACGACATAATTAATGACTGACAGTGATAATACACAACACCTCAACTTTCACTGCCTGCGGTTTACAAATTTGATTGATTAACGTGGTGTTCGGGGGTGAAAAAACAATTAGCTGCTAAATTTAATCCAAGAAGCAGTTTATTTTCCATTAGACAAATGTTTTTTTAACCCTTATTTTCCCATCTGCACAACGGTATCAGCACAAATACATACACTCAAGCTCTCACACCTTTTATTTGCACTCCATCTCTAGCCCTGCAGGATATGCATAATTTTACAATTGGACATGTGAAATGTATGCCCACACAAACACATTTCGCGACAGCCAGAAGCCAACACATATCTTTTATTTAATCAGCTCTTTTTAACACGTCCTTTTGTAAGGATATATATTTAATTCTGTGACAGCTGCGAGAAGTAACACAGCTTCCTCCTTTTTGGAGTTACCTAATTAATTCAATGCATTTTGAGTGATGCTTTAGGATAAAAGAAACCATCTGTGCTGCTGTCACATCAGCCAGATCTGTGGGTTTTTTCATGTGTCAGGTGTGGACACTTTGGTGCAGTTTGGTCGAATCACCAGCAGAGGGCCACAAAAACTAACAGTTGACAACGTGCATCCCCCTTCCAGGCTGCAATGATTTGTTGAAATTTAATTTGGGGTAAGGATTCTTCACTTTGATGTTTTACAAAATGTGAAGACAAAAATATTGTTCATTCCTGCTGGCAAATTACACTCTCTGAGCTCTGAATGCATAAAATGAAAGGGGATATCCTGTTTGTCAGACTCGGAAATGCATGCATGTGTGTGTCAGTAATTAATGCAACTCTGCAGCTGTCCACTGCTGAGGGTGCTGAACCAAAACGGCCACCAGTTACACAGTGACCCGAACTGTCTGCAGCATGCTAGTCCTGCAAAATACAGGCTAGAATTCAGGCAGACAAAGAGAGTGAGGGCCGACATGCAGAGTGACAGGCACCGCCAGCGAAATAAAATAGAAATCAGAGAGCAATAGACCGAGGGACCATGTGGCACAGGCCCCGCCGCCCGAGGCCCTTCCGATCCTCTCTGAAAAGCCACTTCATCAGCAAAGCAAGCTGTCCTCTTTCACCAGAATTTACGTCAACTGCGCACGGGGGGTTCGTCATTTGCTACCTGGAAGTGGCCTCATAGATCAGCGGTCAATAAAGGAAGATGAAGAGTTCCAGACACAAAGGGAGAGGTGGCTTCCAAACTGATTACAATAGCACCCGGGCTCCTTTGTTGAAAACACAAAAGCAGCGTTAGGTTTTAATTAAAAGTTGTCCCATGTGAACAATAAGCAGGATATTGGCCAGGTAGTCATCTTTTGTAGGAAGGTTGAGGACGGGGGTGGGGTTGGGGGAAGTGGGGTCTCGCATGAAGACGACTGGAGCGGTGTCAAATGAACATCTCTGGAGAGCAAACAGGTGTTCACAGGGTGGAAAATTACAAGGTTATCAGCATCTTTCATATTGCGCTTATGACTCACGCAGGTAAAAGAGGCATGATGCTGAGGGGAAGGGCACTGTATGACAAATGGGATCGGGTTGCTAATAAGATTTTTGGCTCAATAATAGATCAATGGGGTCCAGGCAGCATGAGTAATGCATGTGCGGGTGTCTAAAAGTCAAGGACGGATTTCTCATGTTGTGGTTTTACTTTCGTTGATGTCATTTCGAATGGTTGAACAGGTCGGGCGTCGGGGTATGTTCGCGTCGGTTAATCAGATCCTCATTGGTTAGTCTGAGAAAATACGTCTGTTTCCTTCACTGCATCTGCCGCTTTCATTCAGGAGATCTACTAATTCCTCCTGCAAATAGATTGTGATTTGCTGTCATAGCAGCAGATCCTGTTTCCCATGTGCCCCCCTTTGCATGACACAGCACAGGTGTAATCCATTAAGCACCATTATCAGCAATTGGATTCCCACGTGGCGAGCTTTTGCATCAGTTGGCGAATTTCTTTCTCTTTGGGCAATTTGGGGATTTTAACATTTTCCCTTCACTTGGAGCAAATAATTCAGCTCTTTGTCTTTTCTCGTCCTTTCCTGTCAGATCTTTGCATCCACCCAGGTAGCCATTGGCGCCTGTTTTCTTACACTCTGTCATACTCTTGAAGTGTGTTGCCCTGAGGGGAATGGGATCAAATCCGACACCTGCCATGTTTCGCCGTCCTGCTGTGCCTTTGCATCTGGCTGCCGTGCATTCACCTTTGCCCCTTTTTTGTCACGAACCGAGTAAAAAAAAAGAAATTAAAAAAAACGAGTGAACGAATGTCTGGAGGAATTTGCTGAGCACGCCTTGGATGACTTTGAACTCTGCAGTGGAGACAGCAGAGATAGTGACATTTCGCTTAAGAGGATACAGCAGGAATGTGATCAAAGTGTGAACAAAAAGAGTGAAATTAAAGCTGCGTCCTGTTGTGTTTACAGTGGTGAAGGTTCGACGGCCTGCAGCGCTGCTCGACTTTACATCTTTTGAAAACCGTCCAGTGTTTACTCAAATGCAGCAAAGTGTCTCCTTACAAACTGTAAATCATTCCTAACCACTGAGAGAGCAATGAGGTAGAAAACAAACCTGTTTATGGAGGTTGCAGAAGAGCATGTTGTAGCTTGCAGCACAATTTCACCCTATAGAGCTTAATGTTTTTCCTGCCTCATCATGTCTTGCATGATAGACAATAGACATCGAAATGGATTCAATTTTCCTACCTGGCTGGGAATTAAATGCTAGCCCTTGAACCTTTTAAAGCGTCATGGTGCACCACAGTGTCATTTCGCTCGGGATAAAAACATTACAGTCCCTCATTGCGCAATCCCCCAAGGACAGGTTGGACTGCCAGAACGTAGCGATCAAATCACCCTGCAAGCCTGGACCTGAGTCAAAGAGGAAAATTAGCATGCGACTCTCACCACACACACCCATCCATGTTTGTCAAAAAGGCAGGGATTGAAACTGGGATAGAGGAAGTATTCTTTGTCATGATGCCGCTAAGTCCTTGTGCGTACAAAGAGCGAAAGCAGCTGACCCCGTTGCTGTCGTGATGAAAGAGGCTGTCGTCACACGGTTTAAGCATTAGCTTGTTTAAATATCAACCACGTGAGTTTGCCTTTGTGCTTCAATGCTGACTGACAGCTTTTACAGTACGTACCAACTGTAAATGTCATGTCAGGTTGTTTACAGCCACATGAAACCGATCCTTGATTCTCTAGCAAGTTTCTTCCTCCCACCACAAATGCACCTGTGCTGGAGGAAGTTCAGCACTTCCTGTGGGTAGAAAGCCATGAAATGATATCTTTTAAAGGACAGGTGATAAGAGTGTGGAAATGAAAGCCAGCAGCGTGTGCCTGGATGATGTGACACTCCATGGTCTGGTGCATTATGCCAACAATAGTTGAGTGATAACCGGCAGCCAGCATTATCAAATGTATCAGGACTGACTTTATTTAAGTGAGTCAAAGTCTGAGGAAGGAAGAGGTACTGCTGTTGAGCTACAATTTTTTTGCCAAAGCTGCCATTTAAGGCCACATATTTTTCAAACTGGCACCATAACAACCTTTGAGTTATTCAGGAGGGTACTTACCTTGGGAAGGTACTGGCCAAGTAGATCAGGCTGACAACAAGGGCTCTTAGGCCGAGCAGAGGAGCTCTTGCAGAGTGACTACTCTAACTAAACAGGGCACTCTGGTGCTCTCAATTACTTTTCTGGGAAAACGTGTCCAGTGATAGCCCAGATCAACACTACTGGTGATTTCAAAATGTGGCGTGGTCATTTAAAAATTAAATTTCTGGTTCAGTTTGTTAAAGCTGCAATAAGGGAGTAAAAGTAAATGTGGACTTTCCAGCTGTATTGATGCTATAGACTGAACACTGTTGCCACCTTGTGGTGAAAAATTGTCTTGTTTAAACATTCAACTATCTCCACCAAACTGCCTGAGTTTGTAGATATTATCATCATGTACGTGTGTGTGTCGATTTTCAACAAAATACATGAGCATGGGTCAAAGTTACACACAAAAAAATGTACACGATGAGTTGATTCAACCCAGTAAGATGTGTTGTGTGTAGTCTACACCTGACATTTTGTGTCTTTTACACAGTTTTTTATTGTTTTTACCTAAAAATTGTGTTGTTTTTATCCAACATTTAGTTTTTTTGTTTATTTTTACCGCAAATGTTGATGTTTTTCTGCAACATTTTGTTGTTTTTGCCCCCATCCTCCTGAGTTAAATAAACCAGGCACATAGTTAGTCCAATATTTATCCAGTCTGTGTTAAAACAACCCAGCATTTTTAATTTTTTTTTAGAGTGTATGGATATTACAACACTATAAGTGAGGTGGATTTTCTGGGAATACTCTATCTCTCAAAATAAATACATCCATCTAGGTCTGTGCAGTATTTGTGTTTTTTCCCCATAATGTTGCTAACAGATGGACGGACAGATAAACCAACGCAGGTGGAACCATAACCTCCTTGGCAGAGGTGATAAATCAAGTGAAAAGTTTATGAAAGGCTGGAAAAATTCAGGTGTATCCCCATATTTCAAAGTCTGGATGTGTCGAAATTAGCTCTCCACACTAAAGCTACACTGACACAACTTAGCTGTTTGCGATCTAGCATCTCAGCTAGCATGAAACTGCAAAAATAAAGTTAGCAATGTTGCTGCATGTGTTTTCCACTACAAGGTGCATTATGTAAGCGAAACAAAGCCTCACCTATCCCCTGCTTGGCTATCTCTGCAGAGATCTTCTGTTTTGCACAACCACCATTGTCTCAATCACAATACATGAAAGAACAAAAACACGTGATTCGAATTCTTGCTTTTACTCATCAAAAGAAAAAATGTAAACACAAGCGATGTGGGGAAATACAATTAGAGCACAGTGTACTGACGTGCTGTACAATACATCCGCCTGCTCTACGGTACTATGGTGCTATCAATGGGTGAAACATGATGCTAAATTATGAATCAAAATCCCGCTGCCCATCTGTGAGTCAGTCATCACAAAAGCCTGCTGTGCATTGTTCAAACACAAGCATAAAAGCTTCAAACAAGAACTTCACAACGACTTCAACTCCAAATTTCTGTTTGATTGAATGGTCTTTGCCATAAAAACCTGGAGTGTAACTGTAACAAAGGTGTTTGAAGAAGATGATATAGGAAATATAATGTATAACACTGTCAGGCAGGGTAGAATAAGATATTTTTTCTTGGAGAAATTGGAAAATCTCTATATTTTTTAATCAATAGTGGAAAAACTCTTACACATAATCATCCTCATTTAGAGTATTTTAAACTTTTAATATAGATATTTTGAGCTTCGACAGCATGCAGTGTTTATTGACCCTAATCCCACACATCCCCAGCCTGTAGACTTTCACATTTTTTCGTGATTGAAAGCTCGAGGTGAGCGGCGTAAAGGACTCGATGGGATTCTGAAGTTTGGGTTGGAAGGCCTGTTTCTTGATGGGTCTCCTTTTGACAGGAGAAATAGCGAGGAGCGAGACTAAATTTACCCAGTCTGGGTCCTGGCAAGACTTTTTTTTTTTTTTTTTTTTTTTATGAGGATCCCTGATGCAGAGCATGTGAGACATCTCAGACTGCAGCACACAAATTGTGCAGCGTGGGACTGTGGGTGGGCCACTTCCTTGGGCCAAGACAAAAACACACACAGATGCAGGAGGATCTTCCCATTATTTGAGGAGGGATTCTCGACGCAGATAAGCAAAAGTCGCCCTGTCTTTCGGATGTCGTCACGCGGCGGGGGGGTTTACTCTCGGCTTCATGGGTGCCGCGCCGTGAAGATGACTGATGGTGACATCAGACGTCCTAAAAGCAGTAGCAGGAAGGCTGTAAAAATCTATCCTGAAATGCGGCAGAAAATATGACCTTGATGGAGCGGGGGGGGAAAAGTACAAACAGCTGTGGAATACATTGATGATAATTGTGCATATTGTTAGAGAGCCATTATGCAAAATATTATGTAAAAATAAATCCTCTGTTCGGCAAAGGAAGGTTCTTCAGAAGACACTCATCTTTCAGAAAATACAAGAGCTGCCTCAGAAAGCTGTGACATGAGAGCTCTTAAATTATGCATAAGGACAGTTGTAACTAAGAAACTAACAAAACCAGATACTTGCTCAATAACTGAACCTCCGAGCACTCTGTATATAAAAGACATCTCCAACCCACGTCCAATATGAGAATGAAGTCGTCGCGATTGGCTAATGCCACCCTGCCCTTAAACATCTCCAAGCTCTCTACTCCTATCTGCTGCTTTATCAGACGAGTGGGAGGCGTGTAATTGTGTTGGTACAATGTCTGCCGTCAGTATATGGAGGTAACGGAGAGGTAACATTGCACTCATTACCGATGGAGCACTGGGAGAAAGTGAGGACATGGGATCACGCTGTGGATGCAGTGAAGCCTTTTATTTTGTTTTCGTACGTGATGATGCTGATGGAAAATAGGACAGATGTGTTTGAATAGTTGCCAACAGACGCTTCCTTTGTGAGTGTCACCCTACTTTTTCAGTTGCTTTTAATGATGATATTTTTTTATGTTTCTTTTAGTATACAAAATGTTAAAAAGCCAGAATGCATGCATCTCCAGCCTGGAGCGCTTGGCTCGGTATCTTAAAGCTCCCAAAATACAGCAGGGAGGTGTTGGTGGTCCCGTGGTGACAAAACAAACATAAAAAACACACAGCTCTCATAAGTGGAATTAATTCAGCATCAAGCCTGACAGCGACGATAGAGGAAGAAACTGCTGTACAACTAATTGCTGCTGTGCAACACTGCAAAGTTATATAATGTAGCGAAGGAAATATGTGTGTGCTGCAGGTGTTTCTCTTATTTTGTCCATCCAGTGTTTTTAACCTGTCGAATCCTTTCAATTGAATAAAAAATAAAACTTGAGAGCACAAATCTCAAGCAGGTCACAATCCAGGTGTAACGCCATCTTTTTCAGATGGCTTGTTGGATTGGTACAAATAGACAGAAGTACTTGATGTGTGGTCAGTCAGTCATCTCCTAGACCTGCTTTATCCACACTTGGGTCACAGGGGTCTGCTGGAGTCTATGCAGCTGTCAGGAGGCGGGGTACACCCTGGACAGGTTGCCAGCCTAACAAACAATCATTCACTCTCCCACTCACACCTATGGTCAATTCAGTTTGATCCATTCACCTAACAAGCAGGTCTTGACACCTGTCCTGAAACAGGAGTACCCAGAGAAAACCTACGCATGCTAACTCCACACAGAAAGGCCTGAGCCGAGATCTGAACCCTGAACCTTCTGAGGCACAAGTGCTAAACTTGATGTGTGGTCTTACAGCTCAAATTATCAAGCTTATTTAACTCATTATGCACATTAGATAAAAAGTTCTTCACCTTCAAATCTTCACCTTGCAATCATCTAAAAAATTAACTCCTGTGTGCATCATGTGACTGAAACAGACTGAAAAGAAAAGAAAGTTTGTTTTTGGCAGTACAATGCTGCAGCTATTGATGTAAGAACTTAACTGACTTTGGTTACTATCAAGAAAACAATGAAAAATGACTTGATATCATCTCTGAAATTAAACTATTCTGAGCTATTTTTGTTGTAATCATCATTTTTGTCCAAACAAGTGTACCTTTAGTTGTACCAGGCATTAAAATGAACAAAATCAAAAGCAAAATAGGAGATCTGACCCCAACCAAATTGATTTTCAACAAAAATCCATTAAGAAAACAAGTATTTATTTATTTATTTTTAAACATTTGTCTATTAAAAGAAATTTGGAAATTTTCTGAGATTTTGGGATGTTGTTTTTTTACAGGATCCCCTCTGATCTTCCCCAAAATGCAGATAATACTCTATCTCGCCAACGTTTTTCAGTAAAGTTGCTACTAAACGAACAAACAAACCAACACACAATGTCAAAAGTCTAATATAAGGTGCTATTTGAATTGTAAATAAGGATTTGAATATTAGATTTGAATAAAGTTACTTGCGCCTTCAGTGTCCACAGTGTCTGGTTCATTTGTGAAGTTCAGTGGCAGCTCACCAAAGAGTTTTCACTGGCTGCGTTGGGCTGACTGACGCGCCATCTGCACATTGGCCAGCTTCATATTTTATTCGATTATGAACAAAAAGCGCCTCATTCAGTGATCAAACAACAGATCAATGGAAAGGAAGTGAATAATTTAGTACGCATTGTCCTCCGCATCAGCACCAGTCTGGTCCCGGCCTCAGTATCCAAAAGCAAAATAATACAGATATGAATCCTGTGTATTGTATCTGATCTCATCCATGTGATAAAGCACCTGGGCTACTTAGAAACAGCACATCAACAACTCACTGACAAAGACGCTTAATGGCTCTGTTGCTTTCATTAACACTCAAGATGCAGTGGAAAGCAGTTAAAGAGCATTTTTCAACAAGCAGCCACTGAAAGGATGCAGTATATTTAAAAGACACATTAGGTTGGGGAGTTATTTAAAGACTGACTTTGCATTACAATTTTTAAACACACAGCACTTCCTCATTATCACTGCCATTAACACTCTGTTAAATATTGATTTTATCTTTATCCAAATGTCTGAATCTGCTTTCAACGCAGGCTCGTAGGTGATATTAGGTTGTGTAAATTAATTAGTAAGTGCAACGTTTCTCATTTCACAATAACTCAAGAGGACTCCATTACAAACCCTCCATGTATTTCCAAGGTTGTAATTTTTCACTTCTGCTTCCTCGTATCTCCTTTGAGAAGATCTATCTGGGTTGGGTCACCGGCGGGGGTCAAGCGTTAGATTTGCGCTGCTCTATGATGTTCCAGATGGGAGTAAATTTACACTAATCCTGTGACAAACCCACTTGGCTTTAAGCGGCAGACACACAAAGCGCACAAAGCGAGGCAGACATTCTCAGCCCATCTGAAAGTGATCAGCCGGTAAGCTGCGGAGAATTACATCCAGGGCTTTAGATGCAGATGAATCAGTTGCTCTATCCCAAGGTTACTTTTTAAAAAGCAGTTTGATATATCAAACTTGTTTGGCTTTGTCATGCGGGAGCATGAGACTGGAATAATGATGATAGACTTTATAAGTTTCTGCACCACAGGGAGGTCAGAGGTCAGTCTGAGCCACAACTCAGCTGGAACTGGTAGCACTTCAGAGTCTCGTTCAAGGACACAGAGCAGCTTGAAACCCAGTTTGCTGCGTGATGGCAGCCACTGTGCCCCCGTGTCTTATTTTCCCTCACACTGCCTCTATTGTGTTTCATGTGCTTTATAATTGGCTTATGTTAATACTGGACAATTATAATTATTTTATTGTATTAGACTGTTAATGTGTTTTGGATGCATTATCAGTATATGCCTGTTGTATAGCATTATATTCATCCTTTTGGGATTGGTGCTGCAGCCAAGCTATTTAAAGCCCATCAATGCAAGGGTTTTATTTTCCTTTTTTTTTATTGTAAAAACCTCCAAGAGGAGGAGCTCTGCATAACTGCCTCAGAGCTTTCCTTGCTGTATAAACATCCCCATAAATAGACACGGAAATACCGGAAAATGTAGTTTTCTCCTTATATAATAAAACTGAAGTTTTATTTTTTTGGTTGGAAAGTGTTGTAGGATACGGATGCCACACTTACACAATAATAATCTAAGAGTTTATAATTCATGATTTGGTTTTAAACATACGAGAGGAAACTGTGTGAAAGTGGCAACGAGAATCTATCCAAAAACTTCAACCTGAGTCTTTTATTTTGAAAGTCTACACAAGAACTGCGGCTGTGCACTCTGGCCGGCTTGACACCGATTCCCTCCTCTGTAGTCCACCTCTACAGCATGCAAATTACCGAGCAACTCCAATATATCGCAGATTGGTTAACTACACAGAGCGCACGGCGCGGCGCAAGAGCAGAGGGGACGCGGTGCGCGCTTTTCATTATTTGAAGTGGACTGTAAAAAGAGATGAAAGAACAGCCTCGTTTTTAATCACAGTCACTGTTGTTGTTTTTTTCTATTCTGTTGCCTCGAACCTGCAACTTAATCATAATTAATTCTGGGGAGGCTCGTAGGAGGAGGAGGAGGGAGAGAGGAGGCTTTGCGCTCATCATCCCGGGACCGGAGAGAAACCTCACTACTGCGAGCTCTTCTTCGCGCATCGGAATAATTAGTCGCCCTTGTGCGTGTGACAGACTCAAGAAAGACTGAGGACAAGAAGAGAGAAGCGGGGACTGACTGAAGTTTTCTCGTGTGTCAGCCTGTGCATGTTTTTTTAAAGGAGCCTGGGGGACCGGAGAGAAAGTGTGATCACAGCCCCTTCACCAATGCGTCGGTTCCCCGCATTCACTCATGGACTGAGTCCGGTGAAATTTGGACTAGCTTTGCTCTTTTTTCACCAGTTTTAGTCGGTAAGTCACGAAGCAGAGGGTGTATGTGTGTATATGTCTTTTTAAATGTCCCAGTGTAATGCTACTTTTTAAAATACAATTATTAACCAGATGGTGAAATGTCCACATATGGTGTTTTCTCAATAGGAATTCAGTTGTCCATTAAGGACAGGTCCTAACTAGCTGAAGTATGTATACAATCTCCACTTTTACCCCCCTCCTCCTCCTCCTTTTTTTTTTTTTTTTTTTT
>OOFC01006700.1:17666-43913 GCA_900323345.1 Pseudochromis fuscus
CCCCCCCCCCCCTTTTTTTTTTTTTTTTTTTAGTGCACTCCAGTTCAGATGTGCGCAAATCTACAGAAAAGGCAATTTACGCACATTTTACGAGGAGAAAGCGATGAAGTAAAATCATTTCAAGAATAGGGGGGTCTGGATTTGACAGAGAGGGTCCTGTGAGTTTTCCTGAGGGGGGCTCCATTACCTCCAGCACACCTGGCTGTCTGCCACACGCAGTTACTGTATCCTACGGCGCTGCGCTGCCTTATGGTAATTTGGACTGGTGCTGCCTGTGCGGTGCCTCCTCTCACATACCAAGAAATCCCTTCAAACTTTGCTTTAAGTGCCTCATTTGATTTTATTTACTGTAGGTCAGCTCTGCCTGAAAACAGATGCCTCCTGTATTTAACTGTGACCAAATATACTCGTGGCGCATGGATATTGGTAATTACTGTCACTTGGTCACAGGTGTGTTTTAATGAAGTGCGTCATGGCTTCTCGCAGCCAATCAGAGAATATAATTTGGATGCCACAGTTAATCTCATAGTAGTAACATTCCTGGTTAGTAATAAATATTTTATTCCTAATTTAGTGTTTGTCCTGCTGGAGGATGTATTTCTGTTTAATTCAAAGATAAATGGCTGATTATCTTTAAGTTAAAAACTGCATAATTGAGTGTGGATATTATTTTTTTTACCCAGATGAATCAATTATTCAGAATCTATTAGCTATATAGTGTGAATGTGCAGCCTCCTGTGCTTTAACAGCAGAATATTTACTCTGATTGGTTGTTTTTGAAGCCCCAAGTGAAAGTTTTCATGCTTTTTAATCACTAATCAATAGTTAAAAGGTCTGTTTTTGAATCTGTGATGAGAGGATTTGGGTTTTTTTTCCTCGCTTTGAGGGAACATTGGCTCAGTACCAATAATCGCCCAGCCACAGGAAAGTGTTGGGGAAAAAAATAACCTGTTTACTTGTGGATATCAGGTGGTCCAGTGGTGGTTAGTCCCCCTACTGAACAAACTGTTTGCAATGAAGGGGAAACACAAATATGTGTTGTTGTGGCGTGTATATATAGTGGCGAAAAGGAAATTGGCCCGACAGGTAGCTGCAGCTTTTTGGAGTATCAGCACAGGACTGAAGCTTCAGGCCAGGGATGGAGGCAACTTTATTAACACACACTATTTTCAGACAGAGAAATCCTGCAGATATATTGGACAGCCACGGAGATAGTGGGCAGTGCGAGCCCACAGAATATTGAATCAGTCAAAAAAAAAAGGGCTGGAACAAGGGGCAAGAGAGTTGAACTATCTCTTGCCTCTTGAGTGGGCGGATGTCATAATTATCATTTCTCCAGGATTGCGGTGGAGGGGCCGTGGGCACTGGCAGCAGGATCTCTGCAGAAGATATGTGGGTGTAGTGGTGGTGTCGACCCTGTAGGGCAGGCCACATCACTTCCAATACAGAGGAAAAAAAGGGACAAGTCCCACTGTAATTGGTGCCTGGGAACACTGCAGGGCACTCGGGGAGGAGAGGGGGGGGGCGCTGATAGACGGTCAGAGCCAGTTCGCTCACACAAACAAGGCTGGGGGGACGCATGAAAACACACACACTCGCGCAAAGCAATAGAGGGGGCTCTAATCTGCTATCCCATGTCAGGCTGAAATGAAACAACCCCTAGCTGGACGCAACAAGTCCCACTATCTCTTTCTCCGTTACAGCCCCCGAGCAAAAGCAGCCTGGCTTTAGTATTAGTAGATGCACGCCACTGTTGGTGGATGACCTCCCAAGTGAATAAGGGGGTGGGAAAAGACTGCTGCTAAGCCAGGTTGTTGCCATTTTATGCCTCATGTGTCTGCACGAAGGCAGGAGGTAAATTAGCAGGTAGGTGTTTACATATCGTGGAGCAACGCCGACTGCAAGATGCTTCCCGTGTAATTGTCAGACGAGGCGTTCGCTATCATTAAAAGTGCCTGTTTGTGCTTAGTCACCCCCTTTGTTGTATAGCTGTTGTCCAGGAGTGTGTTATCTCAAACACCTGAGAGAAAATAGCCTCTTTTCTCTGAAAGGGCTTCTCGCTATAAACCTCTCTGTCAAGAGGAGAATAGGCGGCGGGGAGCTCCAGGCCAGAGGATCTCTTATTGGAGTCTGGCGAGTCAATAGACTTCTCGCCGTGCTCCTTGCTGAAGAAGGTGAGGTGCTTTCAGTGCAGATATAGCTGTAAGTTTAAATGATCAGTGGCGTTTTGCACATTCACACAGCGGTTTCTCGTGTCACAGGTGTTGAGGCTCCTGTCTGATGGAGAAAAAAAAACCTGCTGCTGGGGGGAAATATGATGGGTTCTGATGAAATGCTCAGCGAGCAGATTATTTAGGACAATAAACACCCCACTGCCTTTTGTTTGCAATGCAACACTCCCTTCTGCTGCATCACGTGGGATACATGTCTGTGTTGCCTGTAAATTCAGATTTAATCTTGAGTTGTCTGTTCTAAGCGTTTTAAGGTGGCTGGCAGTAATCCATCTTAAAAACAAACAAGGAATTATGGGTGGTGTTGTGGTTTTCGACTTTCTTTTTTTTTTTTTTTTTCTTTTGGATTTGACTTTGAAGCTTTTGTTCTTGTAACAGGTTTTAGCAGGAGCTCAGAGAATGCTGTCCGGCCTCTTTGTGGCATTCCTACTTAATTGGTCCTGAAAGGTCTTGTTCAGTCGGACGGTGCAGGTCAGCTCAAGTCTCTGTAGTTGTTAAGTCATCAGACAGTCAATTAACTCAGCCACAGTACTTGATCTATAAAAAAAAAAATCGAGAGGGAGAAACTGTACAGGCAGAAAACAAAATACCTTGAGCTAAATTAGCATTAAAGTTGCTGTCTTAAGTGTCTAGACTGGACTTTCATGTAAAAATATTTCTGTTTTATCTCACTCCTTAGGTTAGTCCTGCAGCTCAAAGTGTCTTATCGTCAGATTTCTCCTCATTGATGATCCTGTTTTTGAAGTTCACAAGAAAAATTTGACATCTATCAATCTTTTCATCTCCCAGCCGTGTTATCCTGTCTAAGTGAAAATGTTTTCTACTCCAGAAACTCTGTAAAGCTGCAACGATTTTTCTGTTGCTGTCATTGGCCGAGGTCTGAATTTTCCTTGAGGCGCATTTGCATCAGCCCCCTCAGGGCGTCGGATGGGTGGAGTTTTAATTCAACCGGCTCTGCATCATAAAGCAACTTAGACTGATCCCAGAGTGACACAGGAATGAATTATGGAAGTGAATAAATAGGAAGAGGGCAGAGCGGAGAGAGGGAATCGGGATCGGGGGTGTACATGATCCAACCAGTGATTTTCTGTCAGAGTTAAAACTTGCCGGTACACGTCTCCCAAACAGTAAAAGATAGTGTGTGACTTTGTGCTAATCCTCTGTCCTGCTATAACTTTTTTTTTTTCCTGAAGCAAAAAATGCAGAAAGAAATTTGGATGTTTTTTTGCTAGGTTAGCTGAAAGCTGATCCACAGGGCTTAAAGCTGGGGCATCATCGTTTTGTTTATCTTTTTCAGTCTTTGCACGAACATGCCTGGATTTAACACAGTCAAATGTGTCTTTATTTAAAAATGTGCACCTACTGGCGAAAATATGGCTTTATGTTGTGCAGATGCAACTTATTCCTTGCAGATTTTTCAGGAAAATAACATATTTTTGTCTGCTTCTCCACTAATTTCCACTTGAGCAGATATCAGTCATCTGTTACCAGCCACAAGCAGATGTGGTCATAAAAACAGCTTTTTTTTAATTTATAGTAGTTTCATCTGGTGGGTAAACACAGCAGGGTTGTGTTAAATGTAAATGTACAGTGTTGTACAATCTGCCATTTTACGGACCACACACACATTTCCATACATGCATGGCACAGTAACCTGTCATACAACAGATGTGCTTGAGTTTTATTAAGTGTGTGAGGAGCATGTTGCTTTAAATTAGCTTAAATAAAAGACTTATGAATTTCTGATGGTGCAGATACAACTATAACAACAGCAGATATGAGATCATTTCTGGTTTTTAATCAATATTTTTAGATTTTTTTGAGTTTTTGTATTTTTTGTAGAAAGCCCAAACCTCAATACATGCATTTGTTTGAAAACCTAATATCCACCAAATTACAAATTATTGTTTTTCACGTCTTAATTGATTTAGTTGGAAATATATCCACACATGCACGATGGTAAAGTTTTGTATTTTTACAGTATTTGTCATTATAAGAGATTTGTGGGATTTAGGGTTTGTTTGTAACTTCAATCAAATAATATGACTAATAATAATAAATACTTCCAGCTAAATAATTAATAGAGTTAGAAAGCACGTAGAGAGCACAACTCTACCAAGGCATAATCCCACTGTACTGATGCTATAGCCCAGTGGTCCCCAACCACCAGGCCGGGGCCCAGTACCGGTACTGGTCCGTGAGGCATTTGTTACCGGGCTGCGCATAAAGAACAATTTATATAATTTCCGTTGCACTGATTGAAGACGTTTTATTTTGAAAAACGACCTGATTCTCTCCGACTTAACTTTCGTCTGGGCCTCCTGACTCGGTCACGTGATCACATGATACGTTACCCCCTAAAATAAGTCTGTGAACTAGCGAAAATGAGTAAAAAAAAAAGTATTTGGAGAGTTTCTTTGCAAAGTGTAAACATTCGGGGTTTTTTATGCCGGTTGTGTTATTTTATTTTTGCTGTATTTATCTGCCACACCTTCAAGGCCGGTCTGTGAAAATAATGCCTACATTAAACCGGCCCATGGTCCCAAAAAGGTTGGGGACCCCTGCTATAGACTGAACACTGCTGCCCTCTTGTGGTGAATTAGCAACAATCTCTATCTGAAAACAGATTGTAGCATTTTTCTCCAGACAGGATCCATAAATCAAACAGTAACTCAGAGCACAAACTTCTGTCAAGGCATAATCTGTGTACATGTGATGGTTTTTGATCAAATTGTGTCGGATTATACATCTGATCATTGCACTTCTGTGGTTGGATTTTCAACCAAATCCATTAAGATGTGGAGGAATTGTCGCCCATAATACGAAGACGGGGATTTTATGCGATTTAGGTTTTTGACATCAATCAAGTACTTCCTGCTAATTTACTGAGAGCACAAACCCAGTCAGAGCCTAATCCAGCTGTACTGACACTATACACTGAACACTGTTGCCCTCTTGTGGTGAAACAGCAACACTATCTTGTTCCTTGCCCTATTTAAAATAATTAACTCATATACTTCCTGTATCGTGTTGCTAACAGACAGACATGTAAACAAACAACAAAAGTGACAACATAACCGCCTTGGCAGACGTAATGAACTTAATTGCTCCGAAAGCGATATGCATATTTTGTAAACCGCATAATCTAAGCCGCAATTAGCCTCTTAGTGCTGCATCTGTGACGCTACACAATGTTCTAGGTGGTGCCCTTCGCTTTTGTTTACCCTCAATAAGCAGGTCTGTCTACCTATAGTGTGTGGCTCCTGTGAGACTGAAGTATCAGATGGAAGATCTACACCTATTTATGGAGTGAATCATAAGACTGTCCTGACTCTGCCCTGTGGCTTTTTTAAACAGAGAGATACAAGAATAGCAACTGAAAAGACTTATTTGTGTTTTTTTTTTAAACTAATTATCTCAACTTTACAGCGGTAATGTATGAATTGTATCACTCTGCAGCAATCCTGATAAAAATTACACATTGCTTGACTTTCCACATCCAGCTGCCTCTGGACTGAGTGTTCTGACCAAATGTATCTACAGTTTGTCAGTCCTGGTGGTGACTCACTCCTGAATAGAAAGTGTCCCTTTTTTTTTTTTTTTAAAGGGACAGCATTGCACAAAGAAAAAAACATACATCTGTGCGGTGGTGCAGATGGGTCTCCTTGCAAAACATACCTTGATGCCACTATACACCGGTGTAATGCTCATTTCTGGAGAACTAATTACTGCACATTAGTTAAACAGACCATTTGAAATGCAAGCCTGCTAAATCACGCTTGCCAGGGGAGCCAAGCCACCCCCACCACCCTCTCCTCCCCCTCCCCACACAGCCTTTGTGCTTCTATTATTAGTTCTATCATGCATATGTTCTCTATCAGAAATTAAGGCCCACCAGCAGAGAAGTGAGGAGGCTATGCCGTGCACAAGATAGTGGTTTATAGTCACATAGATGGATGAGATTTCCTCCCTGTATCTCGCCATATGCATCACCTGCCAGCTGTTCGAGCTACAGCTTGACAGGCTCATAGCTGATCAGTTTATTTATTATTTTTATTTTTAAAGGCCGCTGATGTTGGATCTAAGGGTGTAATCCTCGCAGCAGCCAGCAGAGCATAGGGGCATGCACTGTGTGCTGACAACACAGCCAAAAGGATCTTTGTTTCTGCATGGTGGAGCAGTTGGTGGGGGGAATTATGGGTAGCTACAGCCCATCCAGGTGGAGAATGTGGGGTTGATTTAATGGTTAAAGGCACACAAGCTTTGCACAGTTGGTCTAGTTGGTGTTAATGCATGTTTAAAAAAAAGAGCTCGGTGTCATTGTGCTTGCTCGTAAAGATTACATTTACATTTTTACACATGCAGATGATGCAGCAGGATATTAAACACTATTTTTGTCATTCTGTCAGGGACCGTCAGTGAAATGAAATTTACTCTTTCAACCTCCCAGTTGTCAAGATCCATTAATCACCATGACTGCAGGTAGCCTAGCAATGAGGAGGACCGAGGTCATAAAATGCTAAGAACTGGAGGTGACGGCAAAGCTTTTTAAAAAACAACAACAACAAAAAAAAACCCAAACCCTGGAATATCCGCGAGATATCTCCACAACGTGTTTAAAACACAAATATGGAGTGACTTTTATCAGTCCTGACTGAGTTGGGGGAATGGCTGTATCTGTCGGGTGCCACTAGGGATAACAAGCCTTTCATACTTGTACATCAAGTTGCCTCACGCTACAGAAAAAGGAATTAGGCTTCTGCCTTATGGCTATTTGTGGCTGCAGCATGCTTTACTTACTTTGACAGTGACGAGGACAGAACATGACTATAGCTGTGTTCATATTATCTAAAAATAATATCTTTAAACTGTCAACTGGATAATGTGCACGCTACTCGGTGGAGTTCAATCCCAGGTTTGTGACGTGTGTGTGTGTGATGTACTGTATCTATACGGTGGATGTGGAATAACTCTGAACTGTGATAAACGTATAGATGATAAAAATAAGTGGTACTGCAGTGCTGTGAGTGTCAGGTGCACAAAGCGTGCAAAATGAATGGAAAGCAAGGACATATGCAAAGATAACAGGCTCAGTGGGAACCCTGGTTGTGGAAATAGCGAATCCTATTGTCATCTGGAAGTTTTGTCAAAGTCAGACTGTGTCAAAGTCAAATTGTGACCATTACAGAAGAGACTGTACAGGAGGAGTTGTGATTTTTTTTATTTGCAGTAGCTTCTTCACACTCCATAGGCAAGTCGTGACAGATAATCTAATGTATCCAGCCTAATTATACCAGTTGGTGGTAGACTGGTAGACAGCCAAGAATAAAATAACAATAATGAAAAGAAAAATTACGTGCTTAAATAACCACATGAGGTGATTTCAAGTCCTGGAGTTTGGTGCAGCATCCTGAAGCTATGGTAGCAGAACCTAGCATCTTGGCTGCCCTCCTGAAGTGTCCACAAGCAAAACAAAAAACACTGAATTATTGACATCCTCAGGACTTAGTGTGTGTGTGTGTAGCTAAATCTGACCTCTGGCCTTTAGAAGCAAAGGAAAAGTTGAACTCCAACACATCATTATGAGTTTTTTTGAGTCATCCCATGCTGTTAATATTCATCCTCTTGGACTATATTGGTGAATATAGATCTACGTGTGGTGCGAGGATACAACTGTGACTTCCTGAGGCTTATGAGGAGGCATGATGGGTTTCTCGTGGTCAGTCCATTGTGCTGTAGAAAGGGTCAATGTGTGATAAATATTCCATCAACAGATTTTTCCTCACTTCCCTCTGCTGCCTCCTCAGCTCTGCTTTTTCCTCTCCCCCCTCTTCCTCATCTCATTTGATGTTGGACGATGAGTTGGCTTCGCTCACATGCATGAGGAGAGATCTCATAGGGCTTCAGTAAATCTCTAATTGAATTGTCTGAACAGCAAGAGATGCACATTTGAATCTGTAAAAAAAAAAAAAACAGGATAGAGAAAGAGTGTGCAGCGGAAGACTGGCACCGGAAGAGTGTTTCATCTCTCGCGCCCGTCACGCTGAGTCCCATGCAACATTGATTGCCTGAAAAATGGATCAGTTAGAGAAGTCTGTTTGAAATACAGAAGAAAGACTGCACTGGGCTATTGCCTTTCCATATCTGTCCTCAGCAGTGTTATCATTCAGCGTGTGATAGCATCTGTTAATAGTCTTTTTTTACCCCCCCCATTTCATATTGTCCGACCAGCCATCAGGGTCACAGAGGTGAGTGCCTTGGGTACCGTGACCACCACCAGACTCCTGAACATGTAGATAAATAATGAAATGACCAAAGATATTTTTGGGGCCGCCAGGTTTTGGAGCCTGAATCTTATCACCCTCTAAACAATGCATAATAATGGCTTTGACAAATTGCATTTTTAATTCTGTTTTTTTGCCACGTTATCTTTTGGTTATGGGTAGTTGGAGCTCAGAGACAAGCTTCCAGTTTTTTACTTGAAAATAATATTTTCTTGTGGTGATGTCTGGAGGACTTCACAATTGTGGGGGATTGCCAGACCTTTAAAGTTTGCCAAGGTGTGACTGTCTAATTATCGGTTTATATATATTTTGAGTCACCTTTATCTGCCTACACATAGAAAAAGGCTCATTTTACCACTGTAATTATTGCTTTCATTGTTCTTTTAAAACAATGTAACATTTCTGAAAGAGACGTTACAATAGCATCAAGGGTTTTCTTCCAAAATGCTAATTAGACGATAGCTTACAAAGGTTACCTTAAAACCGCTGCTTACCACTTGAGAAATACCTTTCCCGCTGCTATTTTATGCAAGCAAATATTGGTTTTGTAAACGATCTATAATGACTCACTTGTCATTCTAAAGGATTTTTCAATGGTCGTTCTCGCTTTTGTTGTTGCTCTGATGTGCGGCCGACTCAGAGCACCGGATGTCCCTGGAGGCGGGAACATGCTACTAATTATTCTGCTGTATTCTGTCTGATGTTATGGTGACTCCCTGTAGAAATGAGAAGGGATCGAGAGAATATTAATGCATTTAGTTTGAACTTTTGCTTAACTCTGGATTATCAATAGTACTTCTAGTGATTTATTTATTTCATTCTAGTAAGAGGAGCGGGGTAATGATTGATTTATGTAACGATTTGGGTTTTTCTTCAGTGGTCCGTGGAGTGAGAAGTATAACTCTCTATAAAGTTTGGCTAGTTGTGGCTTGAAGGTTGAGAATGACCTTGGGGTATTTGCCTGGAGTTAGTGTTGACTTGGTTTTCATCAAGTTGGACTTTACCCAACAGCAAGAAATATATATATAGAGTCATGGTGATGGAGGCAAAAAGTAGAAAAGGAATAAAGTTACCTCAGAGAATCCTTCAAATATGTCTTTGGTTGTGTTTCCTCCTTAGGTAACATGCTCGTTGAGTGACGCACCATTAGGGCAAAGGTAACCATCCCTTGAAAATGTGCCCCATGTCTCATTGACTTTCAATGGTGAGGAAGTATTTACTGGAACTTATGTCAAAAGAGGGTCAAGTACCATTTATAGGTGGGTAATGAGTCAGAGGTTTCAAGCTCTAACAAACACTGGCTTGCCCTGTCTTGCCAGAACGAAGCTTCCCAGATGCTCCTCGGATTCGTTAACAAGAACAGCTGTCATCCCTCCACGTCTTTACCTCTTTGAAATATTCTGTTAGTTAACAGTGAATATCTGGTTAAATCCTTGATCTCAGGGAAGATGTCTACACTTCTCCACCAGTCCTCCGAGAGTCATCCAGGCTTTTGATCCATTGTGATTTTAGTCGACTTAATGTAATGGATTTAGATGTGGAGACGGGGCTGCTCGTCATTAAAACCACACTTTAGCATTTCAGGCTTGTCATTCAATACGAATCTTGAAGTTCTCCTCATGAGGGTTTGGTTTAACTAACTTTCTTTAGTGAGTCAGTTCAGGGTTCGTTGAGTTAACACATGTATTGATAAATGATACATGACGACTGGTGCGGAAATGTCTCAGGTGGAGTTTGCACGAAAGTACGTAGAGATAATTAGACTCTTGACGGTAATTGATTGGATTACAAAAGTTTACACCGAGCATTCTGATATAATACTTCACCTCCAGCCCAGTCTCAAGTGGGTTAATTGCTGCCTGCAAAAAAAGCAATGGCCATGTTATTTCACATCTTTATGTAGAATGCCTGTAATAAATGTTGCTTTGACATGGTCTGAACTGACTTCTGCATTTGCATGACTCACACTGAGTAAGTCTTTGTTCAGATGAGTCTGCATGTAAAGGGCAGAGAAATCAGTCAAATGAGAAAGTCATTTTTTAAATGTACCATTTTCCCACTGTGAGTCACTGGAAAGAGATGCTGTTTAACTCTCATTGCTCACCCTGTGAAATGTATTTACTCATTGGTAAAACGCAGCGTCCAGATAGATACTGTGAATTCTGGGCACTGTTTTATATGGTTTATTAGGAATCCCATTAGTGGCTGCACAGGACTACACGATATTACTTGCACTGTATAAAGATGAAAGATTCAGAAATGCATCATACTGAAGATACATTATGAGAATACATTTAAAGTTGAAGGCTATTTTTACACAATATAAGGTGGAAGCCACTGTTTGCCACCGTCATGTATTTTTCATACATTTTCACTATTTAAAGACAATTGTTCGCCACACAAATGCTTTCATCCAGGATGAGTGTTTCTTCTCTTCATGCATATAATGAACTCATGAATTACACCGCTACATCTTAAACATACGAAAACCAAAGTTCATATGTTGCAGGATATGAAACTTGTATGACATTTGGATCACTGGGACTGAATATCATTTAGCAGTGAAGAAGAATGATTATTTCAGTTGATACATTGGATTTGTGTGGATGTTTTCACAAACAAGTACACTAAAAAACTCTTTTTGTTTCTCCCCCACCCCCTTTTGCCCGTGTTTTTTTTTCCACAGATATCTCAGACCGAAATGCTGCCCTGTATCATTTTCGTCAGCTTGTTTCTCACTGCGGCCCGATCCCAAGATATCCATCCCTCACAGGCATCATCTTCTATTAGTGAATCTTGTGACTCCTTGTGCTCCTGCGAGGGGAAAGATGGCATCCTTCATCTTAACTGCGAGCAGAGAAACATCAGCAAAATCTCCCAAATCAAAGTCCCGTCAGGTGTGCCCTTCCACCTGAACCTTTACAAAAATGACTTGGTTGAGCTGCGTGCCGAGGAAATGGAAGGGCTTAAGAATGCCCTTTCACTGCACATCGGGGGTAATAGCATACAAGAGCTGGAGCCAGGGGTCTTTAGCGCTCTCGGTTCACTGAAAAAACTCCACATAAATAGCAATTTCCTCGTCACTCTGAAAGAGGACACTTTTCAAGGCCTGGTGAATTTGGAGTTTCTCCAAGCTGACACGAATTTCATTCGGGTCATCGAACCGGGGGCCTTCAACAAACTGATCCGCCTCAAGGTCCTTATCCTCAATGATAATTCCATCGAGTTTTTACCCAGCAACATTTTCCGGTTCGTGCCCCTCACCCACCTGGACTTACGTGGCAACAAGCTCCAGACACTGCCTTATGTGGGGTTTCTGGAGCACATCGGACGGATTATGGAGCTCCTCCTGGAGGACAATGAATGGGTCTGCGACTGTGATATTTTGCATTTAAAAATCTGGATGGAGAACATGAGGGCCCAGTCGGCCATCGGGGATGTGGTTTGCACGACGCCGCATCACCTTAAGGGGACCATTCTGGCTAAAGTCAAGCGGGATGTTCTCTGCCCGTCCCATGCAGATATTAACCTGGAGGAGCCTTCAAAGTCACTGGATATGGTTGTTACTCCCTCATCCAAAGTGTCTCAGATTCCTAAGCTGATTAACGCCAAAGATGACGCCAGGGTCCCGACACCATCTCACATTCCCGGCAGTCCTTGCGTGGAGCACTGCTCGTGTCACAATCACCCTGTGGCTGGGTTTTTGATGCATTGTCAGGACCGAGGGATTCAGAAGGTGTCGGATATCGGAATACTTCAGCAAAGCCCCACTAAACTGGTCATGACAGGAAATATGATTCAGAAACTCTTGAAATACGATTTTGTCACATACGATAGTTTAGAACTCCTCAATTTGGCGAACAACAGAATTGATTACGTTGATAACGAAACATTTCTCAGCTTGAGCAGTTTGAAAAAACTCTATTTGAATGGCAACCGGATCGAAAAACTGTTCTCCACAATGTTTGTGGGTCTCCACAACCTTGAATACCTGTATCTGGAATACAACCTTATCAAAGAGATTGCTCCAGGCACATTTAATCCCCTGCCAAACCTGAAGCTGTTGTCATTAAATAACAACCTGCTCAGCTCTCTTCCAGCGCAGATATTTCGCAATGTGCCCCTCACCAAATTAAACCTGAGGAAAAATCTGCTTATGCACCTGCCAGTGAGCAACGTGCTTGATCAACTCGACTCACTAGAGCAGATTTATTTAGAGGACAACCCCTGGGACTGCAGCTGTGACTTGCTCAGCCTCAAACAATGGGTGGAGAAACTTCGAAAGGACACAGTGGTGGGATCCATTTTGTGTCACACGCCGAAGAAAGCGATGCAGACTGAACTGAGGAGCCTTCATCACGAAACGCTATGTCCCGGATTAGGGACGTACTACCCTATGCCCCCAGGTGGGGAGGAGAGTGTGACGGCGACGTTGGGGCCCGACAGCAGCGACAGGGGTTTGTTCATCTCGCTCACGGACACTATCCCACTCTCCGTGCTCATCTTAAGCCTTCTTATTTTTGTCCTCATGATTATTTTCTGCTCGGCCGGGCTGGTGGTGTTCGTGGTGCATCGGCGGCGGCGAAGGGCGAAGAAGAAAGCGGCGGAGGAGCAGCCGCGCGAAAACACCAGCAGCAGCTCTCCCATTCACTTGCATTACAGCATGTACGGGCAGAAAACGACACACCACACCCTGACGCAACGAACGGGGTCGGCCACTCTGTACGAAGAGAGATCGCACAGTCCCATCGTGCAGATCTGCCGCAACCCCACCTACTGCTCCCAGCACAAGGAGCACGACGCCGATATGGATTACAGCCTGGACGAATCCGGCTCCAAGCATCACGTCTGCAGGAGCCTCATGGAGAAGGAGAACACGTCTCCTCTCACGGGAAACCCCAGCTCAAAGTTCAGGCCCATGACTGGAGAGTGCCCGGCGGAGTTCGTCACTCTCGGGAACCCCAACTCCCTGTACAGGAACATTTTGGAGAGGGAGAAGGAGCTGCAGCAGCTTGGAATAACAGAGTACCTTAGGAAAAACATGCCCCAGCTTCAGTCTGCTGTAGACATGCAGGTCCCGGGGCACCAGGAGGAGTTAAAGCTAATGGAGACAATTATGTACTCAAGACCGCGCAAGGTCATGCTTGAGCAAACTAAGAATGAGTACTTTGAACTTAAAGCTAACCTGCATACTGAGCCAGACTACCTGGAGGTTCTGGAGCATCAAACTGCATTTAACTGAGCTCGAGCAGAAAAGACAACTATATATAATATGTTTGAACCAAGTGCCTTGTCCTGTTTGCCCTCTTGTACTTTCCACCGTGTGAAAAATATATATAAATCTAAATCACGGGCACATCTCTTTAAGTTTAATTGTAGCACAGAATGTAACTGGTTTCCTGTTTTGTTACCTTTCATCTGTTGACAGCCATGTTATGTAGCCGGTGAAAGGTGTAATATATTCGGCCAAATGTAACTCCAAGAAGCTAACGCAGGCTGTTGAGCAGCAGTTGAAACCTCCTTTGAAATCCACTCAATCTGCTCTTTACGATTGATTCAATTTCCACGGTGTCCCTGCAGCCAAATGAATCGATCCACGCAGACCACCACCCCCCCACCCCCTCACGCGCGACATCTTGACAGGATAAGGCAGATGTTTGCAAGGAAGTGAGTGAATTTCAATCACCACTTGACCCAGAATTGCTGTTTTAATCAGTCAATCCTGACTCGGAGTATGACCTGATTACACCCTCTGTCAACATAAGCCAGCTGGATCGCTGTACCCAGAATGCTCATTGTGCCGTAGACTCAGCAAATTGCCAACTGTATATGTAAAAACAGTGATAGGTCTGTGGTTCCAGTGACCCAACACGCTGCACAGTGGCAGCCATTGAAACTGTATTTATTTTATACAAGCTGGTGATACTCAGATATTATTTTTTATTCTAAATCCATAAATAGAGCACTTCAAGTACAGTATATACACAACTGTAATCTTGTAAAAATGCATTGCACTAATCAAATGCCATAAGATGGTGCATGACAATCAACAGAGTCCTGCTGAAAAACATTTTATTATTTTGATTTCGAAGAAGAAATGAGCCACTAATGTGTATGATCATTTAGTGTGCATTTATGTGTGTGTGAGCGTGTGTGAGACTGTGTTTGATGCCACTATTTTATGTCTGACAATACAGACAACAGCATTAAAGGGACATTGCTCCTTTCTCATGCTGAGTTTTTGAACTGTTTTGATGTGAGTCAAGTCGGGGGGATATTAACCTGTTAGCACATGACTGATGAGCAACATTATCCAAAAGCGGAGCTCGGCCTGACCACGGACTTCGGCCAGCTTGTCTCTGCTCGTTGTCAAAGCGATGGACGGTTGTGGACATTGTCAGGATTTATACTCGACGCTCGGAGACTCATTAAAATTTGAAAACAGTTCATGTAAGCACACACTCTGTAGCTTTTCTACGTAACTAGATTTAATTATTTATTCTGTATATTTTGTATATACTTATGTTCCATTATATCTTTTTGGTTTTTGTGTGCCTTCAGTGCTGTACAGAATATAAACAGAAGTTGTAACTGAAACAGGAAATAAAGAATTGCAATATTACTTAAAGTGAACGCACAGACCCTTATACCTTTCTAGATACTGTACAAGAAGCTTCCTCTGCAGCCTCTCCACTAATTGACACATCGGGCACTGAGAAAGACATTTTCCCCCAATGTGTTATCAGTCCTCCACAGTGCATATGTATATGTGCATGGATGTACTTGTGTAAACAACATTTGGTTCGTTTCATGCTGTGTGAATAATTTAGCCCCCCACGATGGCTCAAACCTAGTCCTTAATCACACAACAGTGGCTGCAGGGTTTGTTTTTTTTTTTTCTCACCAGCCATGCTTTTCTGCATGACTTTCATTTTCTCCATCCCTCTGGGGAAAACACTGGACCCTCTCTAATTCTCCATTTTCTATCATAATTGATGTATCTGAAGTTTCCCTTGCAAGAACACACACACGTAACCTCACACTGGCGTGCAGCATGCAAATACAGATACCCACACCGACATGAATAAATAAATATTTATAGATCCGTATGCACACGCACATCATTTAAGGTATGCAGACTCAGAGGCAAACGACCACTGCGCACACACACAGCAGGGAAGACAAATTATATTATGCAGCTTGATCCTGTGAGACTCATAAGCAATACTCCCCTCCAAAGGTGAGACATTAACAAAGTGCATAACTGTGTTCAGAGAGATTCTTTACTTCTGGGGCTGACTTCAAATAAATGGATTCGCTTATGAAGTACAGCTCGCTGAGGTACCCATCATGCAGCAGTGCTGTTGAATAGATTTAATAAGTAAACAAAGAAGGGATATTAAACATTATTCAGAAAACTATTACGGCTTCAATCGTTTAATGTTAAGAAAAAAACCACTAGGATTTCAAATGTTTCAATTTCAGGAAGTGTCATGATGACCCAGCCTGTGAATTACATTCCCAAAAATCTTTCAGAAGATTTAACTGAGAATTATTTCAATATTTGAAGCTTCCTGCAGAGAAATAACTCACCATTCTTTCCCACATTGTGTGCTTTTATGTGTTGTCATCACAGCCCTGTATATCAGACAGCATCTTCCTCTGAGACCTCCTTGTGAACCCGAGAGCGATATTATGTTAAGAACCTTGTATTCGAATCACAGGTTCCTCACACAGAGGAGTAGGTGATGTGAGGAGGCTTTGCTGCTGCACTTTGCTGCATAAATTTGCACAATAATGATGAAAATGGTGGTACATTAGAGCTAAGTACCTCTTGCTCGGTATACACTAACCTAGCTCTAATGACTATGGATGTTTAGACGTGCGCTCCTGTGAAGCGTCGTCGTCCACTCACCGGTAACTGTAATCATATGTAACGCAATTATGCAGAAGCGTGAGCGATGGTGCCATCTGTACGACGCACAGTAAACCGGTGGTGGGAAGTTAGACATAAAATGCATTGTTTACACACTTTACACACACAAAGCACGCATAAGCTGGACTCACGGAGCCAAACAAACCCAGACCTGAACTCAAACAATACACCAGTAACCAGCAGCGACTATTTACTTTTGAACACTGCCTATGTTTGTTTTGCGTCACAGCCAGAGAAGATTCATATCTTGTGATTTAAAATGCAATTACACAGACTTGGCAGGAAGGTCTTTTTACACCCAAGCACTAAAAAAATCGACAAATAATGCTTTTGATACACCAGATAACACGGTATATAATTGCAATATTAGTATGTGCGATCCCTCCATTAATAGAGGCAGTAAGGTGGACTCACTGGAGTGTCCAGTGTCTCATTTGTACAGCAGATGATGCATTGGCTTTATTAGGAAAATACTTTCAAAGTGAGGTCTGAAAAATCTATATCACCTCACCCAGTTATTATTTATAAAATGGTCTATCTGTTACATCGTCCCTGTAGCCACAAGTCATTAATATTCATATCTCAGAGCAGAACAACAGAACATCTCTTCTGGGCAGCGAACATCGATCGCTTTTCCGCATCCAGCAGATTCACCAGGTTATTTGTAGTTAGCAGCAGGCAATTAATGGCTCACAGATTACATTATTCAGGGCCCAAGCACTTTCTTGCCTTTAATTTCTCGCTGACATTTAATGAACAGTGAGTGGCAAGAAAGACAGAACAATTGCACTGTTGGATATGAATGCTGGAGGAAAATGCAAGAGGTGAAAAGATGCAGAGTAAAGTTGAAATCTGTTTCTCGGGGGTGGAAGAAGTCGACTTTACTTAAGAGTTACATCGCTGCAATGAAGACACATGTACAGGAATAAATGAGGGCAGCTGCACTTTTACATAACCTCAGGAAGCTTGTTAAACTTCGATTTGTTAGGTAGAAAACTTTTTACGACCAGAAAGCACTCAGAGAGCACAAACCAGCACCAAAGCTTAATCCAGCTGTACTGATGCTACAGATTGAACAATGTTGCCCTCTGGTGGTGAAATAGCAACATTATATTGATAGATGATTTTCTGGGATTTTAGAAATCAATTTGTTGGACAAGATCCCAAAGATAAAAACCTGAATACCTCTGCTAAGGTATAATTTCTGTACATGTCACAGTGTTGATCTGCTCTGTCCACAGATTAAATCTGATCTCCACCAAACTGCTTTTTTGTGTTTGGATGTTTCAAGCCATCGCAAATAAAGTATAATATAACAGGAAGTACTCAAAGACCACAAACCTCCTTCAAGGTATAATCTGTGTTTGATCTCCACTAAATTGTCTCAGATTGTAGACATCATCATCCTTCATGTGTGTGTAGGATTTCAGCTAAATCCATTAACATGTAACAAATGTATTATTTTTTATATTATAAGAGATTTTCTAAAATCAGGATCTCATCGTTTGATCGTAATTAAAATGTACTGATTTGTTCCTTGGGTAATACCGTATATCTCCTAATACAGAAGCAAAGACATGACTTCTTTGCTTCTGTAACTATATTAAAATTCAAGTCACCATCAAAAAATGCAATTATTTTCAAATCATTTGTTGTGTTACAACACAACCACAAATTAACATCATGAGATTTCGCTCCAGCCATGGTTTGATTGTACAAGAGGCTCTTCACCAAATGATGTAAAAGAGCTCTGCAGTAGCTCTGCAAGTTGACTTGAAGTGCATTAAAATTCTCTCCGTGACACCTCTATCACTTGGTTTGAGTCCACCTGTGGTCACTGTAATTGATGGGCCATGATTTGGAATGAAGCGCACGTCCATCGATCCATCCGACCATCCATTATCTTTACCCGCTTTTTGCTATTCAGGGTCAGGACGGAGGGGACAGAACCTATCCCAGCATGCACCGGGGGATTAGATAGGCAGACGCGCGTAAAATGCCCATGTTTATGTAAAGTGATTGAGATTGAGCATATCGTATCAGAGAGGTTTGTCCATTAAAATGTCAATTGATGCTGTAATCACTGGCAGGTGATGCATTAGGGGCTTCTAATGTATTCGGTAGACATTTTTTGGCAGTAATGAAGTTAAATCCCTTCATTTTGATAAAAAATAAGAAGTGCGCAAAAGAATGAAAGGGCATGTATTAAAGGCAGTGAAGTGACATTAATCCATATTAAGTGCCCACATGCTGTGTAGCCCCAACCATGAATGAAGCACCATTATAAGGGGTGACTTTGTCTTTCAGCACACCCCCACTTCCTGACTGAACTGTAGTCTGTTACAGAGCTTTACCCTAGGGGCGATCTTATGATGCTGCCTGCCAAGCTGAGCAGCTTGCTATGAAGCCACGGACATTGAACCCCTATCCTGTTGTTCGCCTGGCACTCGGTTGAAACACCAAGCTGGTGACCCAGTTTTTTTTTTATTTTGCATTCGAACATCAGAAGTATTTAGTCATGGGATGTTTTGGTATTGAATCTTTTTTGTGGGGAGTTGCCTCTCAGGTATAAGGGATAAAGACGGTATGAAAAGAAAAATCCCTCAAACAAAATACTAAAACCGTCCGCTGACAATATTTTTTTGAATTCTCTGGGTCTGTTTTTGTTGTTTGTTTGTTCCCGACAATGTGGCATTACACTCAGGTCCTTTCACTGCTGCTGTTGTGTCACTTCACGATGCCACTGCACAGAAACTCTTCTTTTTCCACCAGCCATGGCCTCAATAGACCACAGTGCATCACACCATTGAAAGCTAATGAGTTTGTTTCTTCTACTACTTTCTCAACTTACACATGTCACAGCTGAAAGATCGGATATGGCACCCTGGGAAATGTAGTCACTGTTTGGACTGCAGCAAGAGAGAAGACGAGTGCCCCAAAAAAGCAAATTGCAGCACTTCATCACCACATAGCTACTGGAAAGTGTTGCACATCCTAGATTTATGATATATAAAAGTATCTAAGGGTGAATTTATCCTTTCTAATGGATCATGTGCAGCATTTTATCAGTTATTACATACATTGCACAGAAGAAATGGACAGGAAGAAGTAGGGGACGTTGCACAGAAAAAATGGATGGGAAGTGGTAGGGGGTATTGCACAGAAAAAGTGATGAGGAGGAAGTAGGGGACATTAGACAGAAAAAATGCATAGGAAGGGGTATTGCACAGAAAAAATGGAGAGGAAGAAGTAGGGGACATTGGACAGAAAAAAAGGACAGGAAGTAGTAGGGGGTATTGCACAGAAAAAGTGGACAGGAAGTAGTAGGGGATAACGCACAGAAAAAGTGGACATGAACTAGTAGGGGACAGTGGACACAAAAAATGCACAGGAAGTACTAGGGGGTATTGCACAGGGAAAAAAATGGACAGGAAGTAGTAGGGGATAATGCACAGAAAAAGTGGACATGAAGTCGTAGGGGACATTGGACACAAAAAATGCACAGGAAGTACAAGGGGGTATTGCACAGGAAAAAAACAGACAGGAAGTTGTAGGGGATATTGCATAGAAAAAGTGGACATGAAGTCGTAGGGGACATTGGACAGAAAAAATGCACAGGAAATACTAGGGGGTATTGCCCAGCATGACTGAGATCATGATCACTTGAAGGATTAAATGCTGATAACATTGGGACAAGTACAGAAATAGATTGTGTTTTATGAACAGCATTGATTTGTTCTGTTGAAAGGACCTTTCTCATCTCAAATCAATTAGGCATCAGTTCCTCGTTCAAGATGAACATCACATTCAAAGAGAGGCCATTATCTCCTATTGATTAACCTTATTAAATCCTTACAGATCACAAAGAACGTGATGTCGATAGACAGAAGCACATTGTATTACTCAGATTCTTCTGCTACAAAGAAACCTGTAAATCAATAAACACTGTTCTTTGACGTCATTCTCCGCATGATACAAACCTCCCTCAGCAACACTAACAAGACCAAATATAACCACGGTGGTGAATGTGAATGAACACAGCAGTGATACTGGGTGAACTCTGATGGGAAATCATGTTCAGTTTGATAAAACCACTGAAAACCTGCTTTTGAAAGACTTTTTTTCTCACTTTTAACATTGAGATCTAAATAAAAAGTGAAGAAAGTGAAAGTTACAGTTACAGATTAATCTAGTTGAGTTATTCTCTGCAATATTGGAATCTGATGACAGTTAGTGTGCATTAACTGATATGAAAAAGGTTGGGTTTATTCGTAACTGTACATAGGTGTATTATTTCCTGCAAAAGAATAGCAGACCCTACCACTAACTACATACATTTATAGAAGTATCTACTAAATGCTAATGCACTAAATGGTCAAATGCTGATGGTTGTCCACATTTATTTTATTTCAAATCTTTGAGAAAATGTTTTACCTGAAAGACAATGTCATGGCAGCAAAAACAAAGGAGTCACATCTGTTATTCAATTTCTTATTCCAACATGATTAAATACTGATTTGTCCGTGGAGGAATGTGACATGTTTTTCAAGTTCTGGCCAATTGAAACTGAGAATCAGTCAGATACCTCAGGTGTAGAATAACATGAACTATAGCAGATTGTTTTGTCTCCTTGTCAAACCCAATAAGTCAAAGCAGGAAGGTAATAGAAATGTAAATTTGAAATTATCTCACTTTCCTTTACCCTGAAGCAGCCTGGTAAGACTTATGCCTGAGTAGTTTGTGAATTGGTTATTTTATTTTATTTTTAAATCATTTGTAGATGAATGACTGTGGCTACATCCGCATAGAGGATCACTTAAATCAGGGATGCCCACATTCAGTCGAAGAAATCCATAAACTTTACACTGGACGCTTCACATTTGCATTGTGTACTTGTTCATTCTGCCTTGTTGACAAACTGCCTGAAGCAGAAAATAAACTGAACACGCTTCAGATAGAAGGCAGCAGCTGACACAGACGTAACACATGTGAGATATAACCCCGCCTTTGTTCATACAAAAGTATGGCCTGTGTAGGAAAAAATAAATATAAAAAAAAGCATAGTTCAATGAACCTCATCCCAGATGTGGCTTACTTCCTCTCTACGGATTGAACAATTTGAACTTTATAGGCGAGGAAAAGGGCCGTTCATGCAAATGTAATACGTATGCAGCATGTTTGCATGTCCCACACGAGGATACGGTTATGTCTTGGAAAGCTTGTCGAGCATGAAGCGAGGTCGGGTGTGACATGACCGTCTGCAAAAAAGAAACGAGGAGGGAGAACGAGAGGAGAGAGAGCAACACCCTCCAAGACAGAGAGTCACAAGTCGCACTTGTGCTCCCGACATTAGAACAAATTTCCCCATGTGATCACACTGCAGAAATATGAGACGGTTGCCCAAAGTGTTTCTAATAATATTACAAGCTAATGACCCATTTCGAAGAGTGCCTTTGCCCGGCCCACTTGGAACATTGAACAGGATCACTGATGGGCTTTCACGGCTTGACAAGACGTGCAGACAGAGCAGCACCAGCCATCGGTTCCTTCCTCCACTGAATGATGGTGCAATTAAATGTTTCATAGTGTGCCAACATCAGTACTACCACTGCAGTGGCTCCCAGCTATCTTGTTCTTCTTCCTCAAAGAGCTGTCATGCAAAGCACAAAGAGATGAGATGTAAGCCTTTTTTTTTTTGTTATTTCTCTCTTTTTTTTTGTTTTGTTTTCTTCTGTTTGCCTCATTTTACCTTGGTCTCGCTCTCCTCCTTTGTCTCTCCAGAGGTACATCTGAGTCATATCAATTAGAGGAGTACACTTTAAACCTTTGCTCTCAAAATGATCCCTGAATGCACTGCACGATGCACATGAATGCTTCTCTTTTTCTTGATTGTGTCTTCTATAAGGAAATGAAAACTGGGCGCAATAAAACCCCATTATGGGACAAGCACACAATCAATCAGTGCGCTTCTTTTCACAAATGTATTCAAAGTTTGCAGCACAAACATCGACACTTCAGAAATGACACCTTTTGGCGAAAATCACTGAATTTTCTCCCTTTGTTCCCTTGACGAATCGTGGACATGTGTGATCAAAAGGGGAATTTTAAGTACGAAGAAGAGGGTAAAAAATACATCTCTAAATGTACAGATTTATTGGGATAAACAAGAGAAGGGTAAATACAGAAGACAAGGTTTTAGGAGGATGTTTGCCTTTTAAAATGTGCTTCATGTATGATCAAACGTGTACGACTTGAAGTGTTATTTATGATTAGTAATTCATGGCCGCAAGTTAGAAATCCTGGGAACTTTTTGGCATGCAGATCTACGAGATTCCATCTAAATGAAGAACAACACACATCAAAGTACTTATGAGCTCCAGAGGGGGCAGCGCGAGTTCATGTTGACATTTGTGTAACATATGCGATATATTCATTATGACGAGACGCCTTCGGGGCCATAGGCGACAAATCGTGTGCTTATAGTGGTCGTATGTCATGTCATTAGCAACAATTAAGGGCTATTTTGACATATAGCAACAAAGTTCATGAAACGGTCTGATGTTTTAGCCTGTGGCAGATTATTAAGAAAAAAAATGAAGGATGAAGTGAAGTGGAGGAAGCGAGCTAAGCAGGCTAACTCTGGAAGTATTTCCTCTAGATTTGGATGGATGTGGAGGTGACTGATGGCCACATGGTTGTTTTTCACTGCTCCAATATTTATGCTCCTGAGCAAATTGAAGCTTTTATTCCAATTAGCTTCACTGATAAGTGGTTTTCTTGAGGCTGCACAGCTGCTTGGTCCCAAACCCTTGAGTTCTCCACTTATTGTGTTGAGGAAATGTTGTTACTGTCACTGTACTGTTGATTTTTTACAATCTTATTTTACCCAAAGTGCTCCCCAATCACCGCCCACATTTCTTCCCCACAGATAATGGTTCACTGCTATAACTCCAGGTTTTTTTCATGTGTAGGACAGTTTTAGTAGTTTCAGCATCTCCTGATGATGTCATGGGCAAAGCTAGCGTGAGATCCCCTGTTGGTTTGTGGACACATTTTGAAGCCAGATGGATAAGAAGTGAGGAGGTGTCTGACTCTTGATCCCAAGGACTCTGCCCAGTGTGTATGAGGCTGGAGTTCAGGGCATTGGAGGCCAGACCTGTCAATCAAACTAACCACATGTCTAGATCTCCCTCATTTTGAAGCCTGATTCCTACTTGACCTATTTTCAGATGGACCACCACATCAGAAAGAGTTGAAAATGTATTGTTTGAAAATGAGGATTATTGAATTAAAGTCAATTGGAGCTCAATTTTTGGGGGGGAGCCAGCCTCTAGTGGGCTTTGGTGGTATTACACCTCTTTGTGCCTCCCTTTGAAACCCACTTTCAAACCCATAGACCCATTGTTAAAGAAATGAGAAGCCATCCACTGCATCATTTAGGGGTTAAACAACTTGTTTAGCTGAAACATATTACCGTATTTTCCGGACTATAAGCCGTTACTTTTTTCCGACGCTTTGAACTTAAACACCGGTGTGGCTCATGTATTGGCGGCACGAAGCTCGTTGGCTTTTTACAAGTTAGCAAGCTCCGTGCTGCCGATACATTTAGCGTCGTAGATAAGACTTGTTTTCCAAGTCCTTGGCCAGAAAGCAGAGTATTGGGAACATTAAAAGTTCTTCTGGTGATGCCACTAGGAGAAAAATAATGAACCCAAATTACATGGCAAAATCAATCAGCATTTTATTCTCAATCCCCAAATGTTGCATCGCTAGATTAATCAGGGAACGATCGATTGTAATGTGTCCCAGAATGGTCCTTACTTTGGGTCTTTTTGTGGCTGTTTTGAATCGAAAACTCCTGGGTTGTTTGTTTTTGATGAATTGCGATTAAAAATCATTTGAATGTAACGGGAAGTAGCAACAACTTGACGTGTTAAATCAGCTCGAAAACGATCAACAAGAGAAGTGATGGAAACTTTGATGCGGTGAGACAAAGCTGCTGCATGTCATCGTTTTTCTGTTAAATCTCCCAATAAGCTGCTGTCTTACTTTATTTTAATCTGTCTCGATTTCTAAAAGTGGCCGATGATTAAAACTCTTGTTTATGTTGTCACAAAATCTAAGTGACAGATTAAAAATTTCCAAATCACCAGAACCCAGAGAGTCCGTCCAGCACATGAATCAGATGTGACTCATAGGTCGACGATCTGGAGTTTCCCCCTCGACAACTGTCACAATCTTAGACACACAGCACCACTGTCTGTTTGGGGGCTTAGGTCCACTAAGTCCCTCAAGTCTCTAATGTGGATTTTTGAAGCCTCTTATTTGGAATTATAGCCAGTCCTTAATCTTGTGGATTAAGGAGAAGCGGATTGCTCTCGAAGAAAAAGAAAATATTGTACTTAATGAAAAAAACACATTAATTTCTGTAACAATTAAGTGTTTTTTAAGCTATTCCTGAGTTTTTTCCACCAGAACATCCCGCCCTCGCTTTCACCTGCCATCTTTGAACTTGAACTACTTTCAACCCTTAAAAAAAAGTGTAAATCTAGCGTGCATTTACAGCAGATTTTTTTTATTTTCTAGCATCGGCAAGGTTTAAATCCAGAATATTTGAACATCTTTGGCTTTGGGCTTCATGTGTTCCTACTGTTGTATTCTTGACGTTAGAAGTCAAAACAATTAAGTCAGTCTTCGCCCCATAGGCCCGTGTGGTATGGAGGCTGCAGGAGTTAAGAGACGAGGCAAAATTTTAACACACACACACATTTCTCCACACGAAACACACACATAGGCACTTTTTTTGACTACTTTTTTTTTCCTCTTTCGCAAAGATCTGGGACATATTAAATATTTATCCCGACTGTGGTTTTAAAAAAAAAAAAAAAAAAAACCTAATTAGTGATAGTTTTAAGCAGCGGTACATATAATATAACTGCAGAAGTTTGGATACTGTGTTTGACGCTCTTTTCTTCATCTTTTCAGGCCTCCAGGGGGGTTTCAAGAAGTAATCAAGGACAGCTTTATATAGCGCAGTGATTGTTGTTCGTACACCTGTAATAAATGTCAGCGCTTTCAGGAGAGCGCAGTAAATAGTAGGGGTGGGAACACACACAATCAGGAGTGTGGAAAGGAGGGAGGTCATTGGATTGCAAACTGACACACACTGTGGATTTGCATAGCACACCATGCACATATGACGACGCACACACACACACACACACGAGTCTCAGCTTGCTTAGGAATGACAGTGAGGACTGCATGGCCCAGTGCACATGGCTGCATATACTGGGATGTGTGTGATTGTGCACCCCCCCCCATCTAAGAGTTTTCATGCTTATTGAAGCCAACATGTGCTTTTCGATACCACCCACTGCAAATCTCACAGCCCAGGCTAATTTGTTCCCGATGACGACGTCTCACACACACACTCCCACAACTGCACTTCCTGTGAATCAGGTTGTCTCACCATCATCACCACAATGTCCTTTTTTGCATCTCTTCAGACTTCAGCTGCTGCCGATCGATAATCGGTCTAAATCCAGAAAACTCCAGCCTCCACACACATGTGAACTCACGTTGCACTCAGACCCTCCTCCTCGGCACACACACACAAATGTGAGGCACGGTGAATCATCTTCAATCCCCTCGGAGCATTTTTGTTTCTGTGATGCGTTCAACACGGACGCCGCTTTCGGCTTTTGACACTGTATTGTCATCCACCTTGGCACCAGTGGGCTCCAGCTCGAGTCACATCCACCACTACCGCCGCCGCCGCCGCCACCCCCCCCCCACC